>CM035440.1:28595423-28712923 GCA_020310875.1 Ceratopteris richardii
CCAGATAGCTCACTTGTGCAGACCGTTCTGAATGGCCTTCTTGATTCATATCAGAGTTTTGCCTCTACTCTTCGATTGATGATGAAAGGCAATCCGAATGCCTTGTCATTTGAGGAATTAGTCTCTGTTCTATTGCAGGAAGATCAGTCCAGGCAGAACAGGTCCATTATGCGTGTTGTAGATCAAGCTTTCTTGGCTAGTCAGAAGGGCAAAGGAAAATGGAGCTGCACAATCGAAGAACCAGGATAAAGATGAGAAGAAATCAGAAAAGCAGAAATTGTTCTGCAAGTACTGTAAAGGAAATGATCATATTATAAAGAACTGTCCAAAACTGGCTGCTAAAGAGGCAAAGAAGAAAGAGGTTGGAATGGTTGCTGCAGAGGCCTCTACACCAAAAACAGAGTCTGCAAATCTTGTGCAGGAAGAAGAATGGGCGTTTACTACTGTCTGCAGTTTTGACCCATCTTCTCATGATCAGTGCATGTCTGCAGTAGACTCAGATGTTTGGTACTTTGACAGTGGGGCGACCAAACATATTACCTCGTAGTGCAGTTTCTTCTCTTCACTCGAGCCTGCCCCTATAGGGAATACTGTCACATGCGCCAATAACTCCTCTTATCCTGTTATGGGAGTTGGTAAGATCATTCTGACTACTGCTGATGGTAGTTCTTTCACTTTGTCAGATGCTTTATTTGTGCCAGGGATCAAAAAGAACCTGTTATCAGTTTCTGCATTAGCCAAGATTGGCTTGGTTGTGAAATTTGTTGATGACAGGTGTACAGTCCATGATCTCTCAAATGGCGATGTGATTATTGCTTCTGGCATTTTATGTCGTGGGCTGTATAAGCTCATAGACTATGAAAGATCTGTGAATGATTCGGCATGTGCAATTCATGATTCTCAGGCTATGTCAGATGCAAAGCTTTGGCATGCACGCTTTGGTCATCTAAATTTTGCTAGTTTGTTACGCCTGCAGAAATCTGAAATGGTGTCCTCTTTGCCCAAACTTGAGGCACCTGGAAAACATGTTTGTGAAGGCTGTATTTTGGGCAAAATGCAGCGTTCTTCCTTTCCAAAAGATGGTTCAGTTCGGGCTATGCAGAAATTGCAGCTTGTACATAGTGATGTCTGTGGTCCTATGCAGACACCCTCTTTTGGAAATTACCTTTACTTCGTGACTTTCATTGATGATTTTTCCAGGCATGCATGGGTATATCCACTCAAAGCAAAGTCCGAAGTGTTCATGTGCTTCAAACAGTTTTTGGTTTTGGCTGAAAATTTGTCAGCATGTAAAATGGGCACCCTCCGTTCTGATCGAGGGGGGGAATATATGTCTTCATATTTTAATGCATTTCTGGCTGAACGTGGGATAAAACACCAGTGTACAGTGCCGTATACACCTCAACAGAATGGAGTTGCTGAACGAAAGAACAGGTCACTCATGGAGATGGCGAGGTGCATGGTCAAAAGTCAGGCTTTACCACATAGTTTCTGGCTTGAGGCTGTCATGTGTGCAGCATATGTACTGAACAGGTGTCCCACCAAAGCGTTGCAGTCTATCACTCCATATGAGGCTTGGCATGACCGCAAGCCATCTGTTGCTCATCTACGTGTTTTTGGTTGTTTGGCATATGCATTAGTGCCTGAACAACATCGCAGAAAATTGGATGATAAGGCAATAAAATGTATTTTTGTTGGGTACAGTTCTGAAAGTAAAGGCTATCGTCTGTATCATCCACAGACTAAACGCATTCTGGTTAGCCGTGATGTTGTCTTTGTGGAAGATGCTATTCAGCCATTGCTTTCATGTACAAAGGAGACATCTGTTAGCTCCAAAGACATGTATGATACTTTGATGCCTCTTTTTACAGGTGGACAGGCTAGCGCTGGTCCTAATGAGGCAACTTCTCAGCCTTTGCAGGTTTCATATGATGATGCAGATCATTCCATTTCTGATGCAGATTTACATGATGCACTTGTTGATGAGAGAGCTGATATTGAACAGGCAAAAACTATGCCAAAATGGCTGGTGCAGACTTTGCGTGACAGCAAATTAGATGCACCTTTGTCATATCGTACTCGTTCAGGCTCTCATAGTACCTCCTTTGCATTAGATTGCTATGCTATGGCTGCATCTAGTCTCTGTGATGAGAATGAGCCTGTTTCTTTTGATGAAGCACAAAATTCAGAAAATTGGATGGCTGCTATGCAATCTGAATATGATGCTATAATGAAGAATGGTACATGGTCTTTATGTGACTTGCCTCTTGGCAAGAAGGCTATTGGCACTAAGTGGGTATACAAGCTGAAGCGTAAACCTGATGGTACAGTTGACAGGTATAAGGCTAGGCTTGTTGCAAAGGGTTATGCGCAGGAAAGAGGCATCGATTTTGATGAGACCTTTGCACCTACATGCCGTATGACTACTGTTCGGAGCATTTGTGCACTTGCAGCCCATCATGGTTGGAATGTACATCAGTTGGACATTAAAACAGCATTTCTGAATGGTGACTTGCATGAAGAAGTGTATGTTTTTCAGCCCCGTGGCTTTGTGCAAAAAGGGCATGAAAACCAGGTGTGCAGGTTAAAGAAGGCGTTATATGGTTTAAAGCAAGCACCACGTGCTTGGTATGAGAAAATACATGCCTATCTGATTGCACATGGTTTTGAGAACAGTCCAACTGAAAGCACCTTATATGTTAAGCGTGCTAATGATGTGCTTTTGATCATTGTTGTCTATGTAGACGACATGCTGCTCACTGGTCCTCTTGAGAAGCATATTGCTGATTTCAAGGCTGATTTGCATGCCTCATTTGAGATGTCTGATTTGGGGCATTTGCATCACTATTTGGGCATTCAGTTTATGCAAGTTGATGGTGGAATGGCTTTGTGTCAAGCGAAATATATTGACACATTATTGCAGCGTTTTGGCCTTGAAGACTGTAAGCCTATTGCCACTCCTATGGAGACAAGTTTACGATTGAGTCTTCATGATGCTGGAGATGCATTTGATGTTGTTCTCTATCAGCAGGCTGTTGGATGCTTGATTTACTTATGCATTACTCGGCCAGATATTCAGTTTGCTGTCTCACAGATGAGCAGGTTTATGCATTGCCCAGGAGTCACGCATTGGAAAGCGGTTAAGCGCATCTTTCGCTACTTGAGTGGTACTCGGCTACTTGGGTTGTTTTATCCCAAGGGGGGATCACTACCGCCAGATTTGCATGCTTTTTCTGACTCAGATTGGGCTGGTTGCTATGACACTCGTGTGTCCACTAGTGGTTTTTGCTTCATGCTTGGTAGCTCATGTATATCTTGGTTGAGCAAGAAGCAGCCTACTGCGGCCACTTCCAGTTGTGAGGCTGAGTATAGGGCAGCTTTCACAGCGACTGTTGAGTGTGTGTGGCTCAGACGCCTTATGGCTGAGGGCCAGTCTTCTGCCACCACCATCTTCACTGATAGTCAGAGCGCATTGGCAGTTGCGAGGAACCCTGTGTTCCATGCTCGCACTAAGCACATTGAGGTGCATTATCACTATGTCAGGGAGAGGTTCTCTGCTGGGGAGATCAACTTGGCATATGTGCCCACACAGGAGAACATTGCAGACCTTTTCACGAAGGCTCTGCCTAGGGAGAAGTTTGAAGCTTTCCGCAAAGCTTTGGGCTTACTTCCTTTTGTGGAGTGATTTCCACATAGCTCGGCACTTCCTTATACATGAGTGCCAGCTCCTTGTTCACCGCATCACTCCCAGGGGGGATTTGTTGATATATTTAGGTAGTGATGTGTGTGAACACTCTAGGACCGCCGGGGCACTTTTTTCCCTCGTTAGGAGGTTTTTTTCCCCCGGCTTGTATATACGCCTATTGCCCTAATGGGCTACTTATCTTTGTACATTCTCTAGTAATACATTCAGTCTTGTGTGTTGTGCTCCAAGCTTCTTCTTCTTCCTTGTGCTGTTCGCGTGCTTCCGCAGACGTCTAACTCCAACACAAGACAACCCTTGAACTTATGGAGAGTGAAATAAAACTTATAGGCATGTGATAAGTGCAATAAAATGTACTATGTAGTTTGGATCATCATTGAGAAAGAGTTGATACAAAACAGTGCACATTGACTAGCTCAAAAACGAACTATCTTTGGATGAGACAATGACCTTCAAATGCTCATAGCGACCAGCATAATTACAATTAGAAAAAATCCTTTTGGAGTAGTGATGCACATAGATTTTAGTGTATAGAATGCACAAAAGTACAAGGAAAAAGCAAAATATTCTTTTCGAATGAGCCTGACACTCAATAGTGGTACCTCCTATTTCTCAGGAATACAGAGAGATTGACTCCGAAACAAAAACACTAAGATTTCTCCCAATTTACTAAACCCAATCCTTTGAAAATTTACAAGCATAAACAAGAGACTAATACCTTTCCAATGACTCTTATCACATCCAATTTGAAGCTCTGTAGAGAGAGTAGGAGCCTCTGCAAGCTTACTATTGTTGAAGAAGATGATGTAGAAAGATGAAGGAGTAAGACAAGGATGAACACAAGTGTATGTGTATTGCTTTCAGGTAATGTACAACTGATTTGAAGTCTTTATATAGACTTTTGAAGTGCTCCACGACTTCTACAAGTGGAGTTTGAATTCAAATGAAGGCAGTAAAGGTTGTTGGACATTATCAATTCACTTTCCTACAATCTAGGAAAAGTGAAGATCTAGTTTGATCTACTTTTAGGTGATTTATTGATTGATTGATTGCAACTCAACCACCACAAACTCGTGGAATTTAGGCTCTCTTTTTATCCTTTTTCATGTGTAAATCTCTAGGCTTTTACAATTGTAAAAGATCCATGAAAGATCTTTTTTTTTTAATACAATAAGTGATCATAAGTAAAAGAAATTTCCAATGGATATTCTTTTGATGTAATCCAAGCAATAGCTTTTGATGTAATCCAAGCAATAGCTTTTGATGTAATCCAAGCAATAGCTTTTGATGTAGATCAAATCCACCTAAAGTATAGTGTAAGATTGATGTTCCAACAGCTTCCCCTCAAGCTAAAGTATGCTTGAGTCTTCATTCTCTAATATTTTGAATACCTACCATAGCATTGAATCTACAAAGCTTTATTTTATCAAGTGCCTTCGTCATCATATCTGCTACTTGCTTTTCAATTGCAACAAAAGAAATGTCAATCTCCTTTGCCATGAGATTCTCCTTGATGAAGTGGTAATGAACCTCTATGTGTTTGGCTCTTACATGGAAAATAGGGTTTGCTGCTAGATGCATGGAACTTACACTCTCTCCAAATATGTAAGGTTTGGAAATCACAAGTCCCAAATATGTATACAATGCTTTTAACCATATTTCCTCTTGAGTTGCTATATTCAAACCTCTATACTTTGCTTCAATTGAGGATAAAACAATTGTTGGTTGCTTCTTGGAACTCCATGACATGCAGTTTAGCTGCTAAGCCGCGCTTCAAACCTACAAATGCTAAATAACTAGAGGTACTTCTTCTATCATCCTTAGCTCTTACCCAATCTGCATCTGAATAGATTTTGATACTTAAATCTGAAGAGTAAAGATAGAATATACATGCATTGATTGTACCTTTGAGATACGTACTCTCTTAACTGCATCCATGTGTGGTCTTCTTGGCAAGTGCATGAATTGACTAAGCACTCCCACACTATATGAGATGTCTACCCTATGAGTAGCATATATCAAGCTACCTACCAAGCTATAATACTCTTTAATGTCTTAAATTTTCTCATCTTCAGAAATACTAAGATTATGATTCATCTCCAAAGGTATACCTGCAAGTTTAGGGTTTTCCATTTTGAACTTTAGAAGTAGATCCTAAATGTATCTTCTCTGTGTCAAATACATTCCTTTATCTATGTATTTGACCTACATACTTAGGAAATATGTGAGCTCACCTAAGTCACTGATTTTGAACTCCTCTTGCATGTGCCTCTTGATCCATTGAATGCCATTCAAATCATCACCTCTCACAATAATATCATCTACATATACACATAGATAGATAACCTCATTGTGATCCATTTTGATGAATAGAGAAGGATCTGAGTTGCTAGGTTTGAACCCTTGATCTTGAAGGTATGTAACCAACTTGTAATTCCAAGCTCTAGGAGCTTGTTTCAATCCATACAATGCTTTCTTAAGTTTGCAAGCATAAGATGCATGATTAGGGTTTTCAAAACCTGGTGGTTGTGACATGTATACATATTCATTTATCCAACCATTTAGAAATGCATTTTTCTCATCAAGTTGGAGGAATCTCCAATTCCTTGTAGCAGCTACACTTATCAATGTTCTGATTGTAGTCATCTTTGCAACTGGTGAGAATGTTTCCTCATAGTCTATACCATGCGTTTGTAAGCATCGTTTGGCAAATAATCTTGCCTTCTACCTATAGACTGATCCATCTGAGTTTCTTTTAACTTTATATATCCATCCGCAACCAATTACCTTTTGAATCAATCACATTGGAACCAAATCCCAAGTGTTCATCTCCTTCAATGCATCTATTTCTTCTTTCATGGACTTTTTTAGTTTCCCTCTACCTCTTCATAGGTTGAGGGTTCCTTTGAAATTGAGTCTTTCTCCAAGTAGATTGAATGCTTTTTAACAAATGTGTAATCATATCCATACCTTTATGGTTGTTTCTTCTCTCTTCTTGATCTTCTAGGCGCTTGCTTGGAGCATTCTTCACACTCCTACATCTTTGCTTTGCCTCTTGACTTCCATAGTTTATAATCCTTTTCCCTTTCATCTTGGTCATCATCTCTATCACTTCTTGGATCCTAGACCTGTGTATCATGCTTGCTTCCTAATTGATGAGAATGAGAATCAAGATCATATGGTAGAGTTACCTGTTGTTTGTCTTCATCATACCAAGACCTGTGTTCTTCAAACACAACATCTCTACTTGTAGTGAATTGCTTGGTTGAAGGATTATAGAACATGTAACCCATCTGAGTTGAGTCATACCCAATAAACATTGCCTTTGTTGCCCTTTCATCTAGCATACCTCTTATTTGTGACGGTACATGAACATAAGGTAAACAACCAAACACCTTGCAATGTCCAAGAGTAGGTTTTCTTCCATGCCATGCTTCATAAGGAGTCATACCTTGAAATGATTTGGATGGTCATCTATTGATAAGGTACACGGCAGTTGAAATAGCCTCTACCCATAGATAATGTGGCAACCTCTTCTCTTCAAGCATTGTTCTGGCTTATCCAACCAATGTCTTGTTTCCCCCCTCTACAATTCCATTCGGTTGGGAAGAGTACCTGGTAGTCACTTCCCTTTTGATACCTTTATCTTACAAGAACTCATCAAACTCTGGCACAAGTGCGTGAGCGAGAAGCACACAAGCATGCACAAACATACACACACACATGCACACAAGGTAAGAAGAAAGAGAGGAACAATGGAATGCTTTCTATTACTAAAGAAATCTATTACAAAAGCTTCAATCTCTACCAAGCCACCCTCAAAAATGAGCTCTCTAGCTCTTTTTATAGTTTTTCACTAGCTTTTGACCCTGTACAGACCTATTGTCTAGCCTAGTTAAAAAATTAGATTATAGGGCTTATTTTAGGGCTCAAATGGAGTCTAAAAAATTTGAACATTGGTACCTAGATACTCCTCAAGCTCGAGGACTCCTCGTCTTGAACAAAATGGAGTCGCAAAAATGTGAAATTATATTTATAATGGTTTTTAGATATGAAATTTATAGGAGTTTCTTCTGACATATACTTGTTGGAGTCTTCTTGTATGTCCACTTCTTTGATGTGTTCCCACACCTTGTGCTTGACCTTGAGATCCAATAGAGGCTTACAATTAGAGGGCAACCAAGCCCAATGTTTCCATGTAGCTAGAGGCAAAGGCAAAACAGGTGCACAAAAATCCCAAGGCAAAGGGAGAGGAAGGTTGAAACAAAGCTCAAATAACCAAGAAGGCTCCAACCAAATCTTTGGATCAAGAGGGAAGAAGAAGTAGAGGAAGAGGAGGAAGATCACATGGAAGAGAAGCTTCAAATGGAGAATTCTACAATTGTGGAAAACCAAGCCACTATGAAAGAGATTGTTGGTCCAAAGGAAGAGGCAATCAAAGATGAAAAAGGAACCAAGGTAATAATGCTAGTGATTCAATAAATTAAAAAATGAGAACTTGCTCATGATTTATGGTTCAAGTGAAAGAGTTAATTTAGATTTTACATGGTACATAGACAATGATTGTAATAACCATATGAGTTGAATAAAGATGTTTTTTTCAATTTATACACACCCACCACTGAAGGACATGTAGAGATAGGGGATGATACTGAACACAAGATTACACATGTGGGAGATGTTCCATTGAATGGATCTCAAAACTCCAAGGTGTTGAAGGATGTGTTGCATGTGCGAACCATCACCAAGAACTTGGTTTGATTAGGTCAAAATGGTTGAAAGAGGTTATCAAGTGAACTTCAATAATTAAGATGCTTCATTGAAGATCCCATGCAGGAATACAAGATCATAGCAAAAGGAACAAAGCAAGGAAGACTCTTCACCATGGAGGTAGAGCCATCAACCCCTCACACTATCTACTTGTAAATTGGAGATTTTAAAGATCAATTTGTGGCATAAAAAGAATTGGCCTCATAAACTTACAAAGGATGAAGATACATGCAAAGGAAGGGCTTGATGAGTGGTTTATCTGATCGGACATCCTAGAATATGAAACATTTGTGCCATGCTTCTCAATTAGGGAAACAAATCAAATTTCCATTAAAAAATAGAGCACATGTGAGCAATGAAGTGTTGAATCTCATACACACAAATGTATGGGGACCTACAAGGGATCCATCCATTGGAGGTAATAGATATTTTTTCATAGTTATAGATGCCCATCCAAGGTTTATTTCAATGTATTGCATGAAGACAAAGTGAGAGGTGTTTAACCACTTCAAGTGGTTCAAAAAATTAGTGGACAAGGAGATAAGGAAGTACATAAAGACCCTCAGATCAGATGGAGGGGGAGAGTATTTTTTGGATTAATTTTTAGATTTTCTACATGAACATGGCATAAAAAGGAAATTCACGTGCAAGTATACACCTAAAAAAATTGGAGTGGTAGAGAGAAAGAAAAGATATATAGCAGAAGTGGCTAGACCTATGTTAAATGAAATGAAGGATCGTAATTCTTATTAGGTTGATGCGACAAATACAACCATATACATTATGAATAGGTTGACTGTAAGGAATTGAAGTCACAACCTCTTAGTTAGGAATGTGATGGGCAAACCACTTGCCCCAAAAGCCATGGTTGAGTATCACTTCCTCATCCTTTCTCTTAGGGTGTAGTTCAACCATCTCCTTCTATGAAGGGCGTGGTTCAACCATCTGCTACCTATCACTTTATTACATTCTTCATCCCTTGTTCAATCATTGTCCTCAATGACCTGCTCTTGTATCCCTCTAGCTTGGGTTATCAACCCCTTGAACTCCCTAGGTACCCTTGAATTGATGTCCTCAACCTCACACAGTTTCTTGAACCTTGTTCGCAACCTTGGTCTCTTGAACCCTTGCTCTCAACCTTGGTGTCTTGAACCTTCTTGTTTGTAACCTTGGTGTCTTGGGCCATGTTCTCAACCTCAATCTTGAACCTTGTTCTCACCCATGTTTGGTATCTTGAACCCTCAATCAAGTGCCACCCATGGTATCCCAAGGGCTTTACAATTTGTAGCTATCTCATTACATTTGGAAATTTCATTTCGAGAGCTTTACAACGGTATCTTACATGCCTCCACACGACCTACGGATTGAGAGATACACCTCAATCTTTGTTGGGCTAACTTGTGAAAGCAAGGTGCACTACTTTGTACCCTTTCATATAGAGGATGCCCAAGCACCTTTTTTAGAGGCCATTAAGTCAATCCACCTTTCCCAAGCCTACTTCCTAGGCTCTGATACCAATGCAAGGAATTACACTCACAACCTCTTGGATAGGAATGTGATAGGCTAACGACTTGCCCCAAAATCCATGGTTGAGGATTACTTCCTAATCCTCTCTTAGGGTGTAGTTCAACCATTTTCTATCTGTCAAGGGTGTGGTTCAACCATCTCCTACCTATCACTTTATTACATTTACATCTTAGAAGTTCATGGAGTCACACCTTATGAATCTTGGCATGTTGAGAAATTGAAACTTTCACATCTCAAAGTATTTGGTTGTGTGTGGTATGTTCACATACCTAAGACACAAGTTAGACCTGAAGGTAGATAGGTTTATATTTGTGTGGTATGTTCACATACCTAGGACACAAGTTAGACCTGAAGGTAGATAGGTTTATATTTTTTGAACATTCTTTCGTCAAAAAGGGTTTTAGATGTTATGAGCCTAGCACCAAATAACCTAAGGTGCCTAGAAATGTAATATTTGGTGAGTTGCTATCTTTTTATGGTAGAAAAGATGTGTTACAAGTTGAAGATGCATATGAAACAGAGAAGAATTTCAGAGAGTAACAACAAAGCATGGAGATCAGTGATCTAGCCACTTCCAGAACACCATCAAAGGAGATTAATACATCATCTTGGCAAGGGGTGTTTCAAATATGTAGCATGTTTTGTAATGGAGAGTTCTCCCAACTTGAATATCCATTCGGGATTATTTAAAGCATGTTGGGTAGCTCTTAGAGTCTTGTTTAAGTATGCAAAGTTTCTTTTAAGTCTCGATACAAGTGTAGAGAAAAGTTTAGAATAGTGAGAATATATCACTACTTGTGGGCTTAGTGAGGGCAGTGTCTTCTATTGTTGCATTAGGTTTTAGAATCATCCCCCATCCATGGTATTCGAGCATTTGGGAGGCTTGAAGAAATCAGTGGACATCATATTAAAGACTTAGAGGGATCAAGACAACTCGTGGAATCATAAGGAGGACTTATCAAGGTAAGAAAACATTGAAAGAGAGCTATGTCGATTGAGATCTCAACTATTCAAGGGTTAGCAAGGGAGAAGCTATCAAAAGGTAAAATCCACGCAAGCTATGTCAGATGCAAAGCTTTGGCATGCATGCTTTGGTCATCTGAATTTTGCTAGTTTGCTACACTTGTAGAAATCTGAAATGGTGTCCTCTTTGCCCAAACTTGAGGCATGTGGTAAACATGTCTGTGAAGGCTATTTTTGGGAAAAATACAACATTTCTCCTTCCCAAAAGATGGTTCAATTCGAGATACCCAAAAATTGTAGCTTGTTCATAGTGATGTTTGTGGTCCTATGCAGACACCTTCTTTTGGCAACTACCTTTACTTCATGACTTTCATTGATGATATTTCCAGGCATGCATGGATGCATCCATTGAAAGCAAAGTCTGAGGTGTCTATGTGCTTCAAAAAAATTTTGGTTTTCAATGAAAATTTGTCTGCCTATAAAATGGGCACCCTCCATTCTGATCGAGAGGGGCAATATATGTCTAATGTATTTCTCGCTGAACATGGGATAAAACATCGGTGTAGATTGCCAAATGGATTTGTTGAAAGGAAGAACAGTTCACTCATGGAGATGGCAAGGTGTATGGTCAGGAATCACGTTTTACCACATAGTTTCTTGCTTGAGGTTGTTATGTGTGCAGCATATGTACTTAATAGGTGTCCCACTAAAGCATTGCAGTCTATCACTCCATATGAGGCTTGGCATGGTTGCAAGCCATCTATTGCTCACCTGCGTGTCTTTCGTTGTTTGGAATATGCATTAGTGTCTGAGCAACAACACAAAAAATTGGATGATAAAGTTGTGAAATGTATTTTTGTTGGGTATAGTTCTAAAAGAAAAGGCTAGCACTTGTATCATCCATAGACTAAATGCATTTTGGTTATCTGTGGTGTTGTTTCTTGTAGAAGATGCTATTCAACCATTACTTTCATGCACTAGTGGACAGTCTAGTGCTAGGCTAAACTAGGCAATTTCTCAGCCTTTACATGTTTCACATGACAATGCTAATGATTCCATTTTTTATACAAAATTATGTGGTCCACTTATTGATGAGAGAATTGATATAGAGGAGGCCAAGACTATGCCTAAATGGCTAGTGCAGACTTTGAGAGATAGCAAATTAGATGCACATGTCATATCATACTTGTTCAAGCTCTCATAGTGCTTCTTTTGCATCAAATTGCTATGCTCTCGATGCCTCTAGTCTTTGTGATGAGAATGAGCCAGTTTTGTTTGATGAAGCACAAAATTCAAAAAGTTGGATGGTTGTTATGCAATCAAAATATGATGCTATTATGAAAAATGGTACCTGCTCTTTATATGACTTGCCTCCTTGCAAGAAGGCCATTGGCACTAAGTGGGTATACAAGTTGAAGCATAAGCGTGATGGAACAGTTAACAGGTATAAGGCTAGGCTTGTTGCAAAAGGTTATGCTCAAGAGAGACATTGATTTTGATGAGACCTTTGCACCTACATGCCAAATGACTATTGTTCATAGCATTTGTGCACTTGTAGCTCATTATGGTTGGAATGTACATCATTTGGACATTAAAACTACATTTCAGAATGGTGATTTTCATGAAGAAGTGTATGCTTTTCAGCCCCATGGTCTTGTGCAAAAAGGGCATGAAAGCAAAGTGTGCAGGTTGAAAAAGGCATTATATGGTTTGAAGTAAGCACGGTAAGCTTGGTATGAAATTTAACATACATGCCTACTTGATTGCTCATGGCATTGAGAATAGTCCAACTGAGAGCACCTTATATGTTAAGCGTGCCAATGATGTGCTTCTTATCATTGTTGTCTATGTTGCTCACTGACCCTCATGAGAAGCATATTGCTGATTTTGAGGCTGATTTGCATGCCTCCTTTGAGATTTCATATTTGAGGCATTTGCACCATTATTTGGGCATTCAATCTATGCAAGTTGATGGCAAAATAGCTTTGTGTCAAACAAAATATATTGACACATTTTTGCAGTAGAAACTCCCATGTAGAGTACATTATTGTAGCCACAGATAACCTTACAAAGTGGGTAGAGGTAAAAGACATGACAAAGAACAATTGGGATAAACAAATTCATCATGCTATTTGGGTTTATCAAGTAGATGAACAAATGGGTTAACGTAGGCAAGTGCACCTAGTGGCCTAGGTTGGGCACCTCCTTGGAGGTGACCAAATTGGGAGGCTCCTCCCAAGTAGCTAAACTGGTCAACTTGAGCACGTACCTTTGGATGGACCACCTCATGTTTGGTAAGTAGGCCAGAATCTCTTTTTGTGCAAACACTCTCAAATGCTCGAGTTGGGGCAAGGTTTCTAGTGGCATTGACTCCTATGATACAAATAGGATAGGTAACTTCTCTATAGATAGCTTAAGGGGGTAGACATCTCCAAATCAAAAACATTTTCATAGTGGCCAAATCTCACAAAAGGGCCTAGTTACACGATTATGTCCAAAAAAACAAGGTAATGAGACAAAATTGGTCAATTTTAAGGATTTAACTTTAAATAATTTAGAACATGGACAGACACCTCTGGCCACAACTTTTGACCCAATAGCACCGAAATACATCCTTCATCATGTTATTTGGGCTTACCGAGTTGCCTACAAAATGGTACTCAACGCCACCCCATTTCCAGTGGTCTTCAGACAGAATGCTATGTTACCATTACACTTCCTCATCGTGACTTTAAAAATAGCACAAGAGCATGAGTGGAATGGACACAAGTTGTCCTCTAGGATATTTGATCTAGAATGCCTAGGTGAGACCAGACTATGAGCAACAGCAGGCATCTATGCTACAAAGAAAAGACAAAAGGCATACTTTGATGCACACATCAAGGATAAAGGATTGAAAGAGGGAGACCTAGTGTTGGTTTATACATTGAAGCAACATGCCCCTAAATTGGAAAAACGAGGATATGGACCCATGGTCATTAATAGAATTTCCACTAGTGATGCAGTTCAATTGACCACTCTAGAAGATGACATCTTGCCAAGTTATATTAGTGGATGTCGAGTCAAGCTATATCAAGAACCTCTTACAGAGGATATGCTAATGAGACTCAACACTTCTAAGACACGAAAACAAGAAGAGATAAGGGTTAGAGAAGAAGCAGAGGCAGAGGCTAGAGAGCACATTAGGCAAAATAAGTTAAGGTGACAAGGCACAGATGTCAATCCCAATGCCCCAAGATATCACATGTCTATGTGCACCAAAAGAGTACACATCCTAGCATCATAGATAGATAATCATTCATCATAGTTGAACTATGGCATGACATTGCAAATAAGATGATCAAAGCTCTCATCAATTCTGGAACTGCCACTAGTGCAATTAGGTACTAAAGGATTGGGCATAGAAGTTAAGCCATTAGAAGCTTGTTTAGTGGGCTTAGGAGGCATGGAGACCCCTTGTATCGGTGAGCCAGACATTCCTATCCTCTTAAAGGATGTCTTTTGAGAGTAAAGTTGCTAGTTTGGCATGATGAGGAAATTACAGAACATACGATACTAGGGCAAGATTGGTTGTATGATCATGCAATTAACTTAAACATGCGATAGTGATCGCTTAAGGTTTGTGTTATCAAGCAATGCCTAATAGTTGAATTGA
Organism: Ceratopteris richardii; assembly: GCA_020310875.1. Lineage (NCBI taxonomy): Eukaryota > Viridiplantae > Streptophyta > Polypodiopsida > Polypodiales > Pteridaceae > Ceratopteris > Ceratopteris richardii. Next base: position 28,610,042 of record CM035440.1, read on the forward strand.
AAGGCAAGGGCCCTTTTGATTCCAGTATCCTGCACTTTGCAAGCACCATTACTCACCTATTGATGGGTAGTTCATGAAATTTCTAGAACCCACTTGTCTTACAAAAGTATCAACATCACAATTTGAATAGTCAATTTCATAGAGCAGAGGAGGACAACTACAACCAGATGGCCAAAAAGAGATGGCCTTGATGACAAAAGCTACTACATAACCTCGCTCCTCAAATTTCAAGACTAAACAAATATGGGTGATGAAAATGAACCAAATTTCAAGACTAAACAAATATGGGTGATGAAATGCAAGGAACAACTAGCTTTGCCCCGACCATTCCCATCCAAAAAAGCCAACCATGCCAAAAGAAGAATGAAGCAACTAGGACAAGCTCAACCACAAGGTATATGAAAAATTTGGGTGCCTAAGAAATTAGTTGCAGCTCAACAAGGGTGATTACACATGTGGGTACCCAAGGAACTCTTACATACACAAAACCATATGCTCTCCTTCACAAGAAAAGTCTCAACAAAGAATCCAAGGAGAGGCAAGGGTCAAAACCACACAGAGAGATCAAAAGAACAATTCACCTCTTTGGCAATAGAAAGAAGACAATCATCAAGGGTATGGGTTCAGAAGCCAAAAGCAGCAATAACCCCCAGAGAACCAAAGAGCCAACCACGAGGGATACAAAATTTCAGAGACCATCCAAAGATGAAGAGGTCAAAAGTGATTAGTACGCAATTGAACATTATTCTAAAATGGATCCCTATAAGGAGGAATGATCAGTTGTCATTGAACCATTGATTGATTGCATCATTTCCAGATCCAATGGATACCTTCAAACAAAGATTGCATCAACATCTTCAATCAACATTAGAAGCTTCGATGTGAAAAAAACATGTGCCATTGGCATAACCCGGTCTTTTTCACCATTTAGGCCATGCATTTCCACATTATGCATTAATATAGGGCCACATTACAAGGTCATGCATAGACATAGTTGAGAATCCTAGGCACATGAGACACATTTGACATATGTAAACTATTTTATTGATTATAACCTCTTTCTTTTTGTTTTGTGACATTGTTCCTCAAAAAAGAAAAGAGAAGAAGGGATAGGACCATGTGCTCAAAGAATCACATCAATAAATCATCACCAAGGACATCCATCAACAATGAAAGACAAGCCGATTGTCAATCACCATGATGGGAGTACAACATGAAGAGATGAATATTGACCAACCTTTCACCATGGTAAGAATCCCTTACTTTGGCAATGTTATAACAATGATAAATTAGGAAACCTGCCCTTGAGCACTTAGCTCAAGTCCCAATTTTTTGCACCATACTTCTTACAATGCATTCCCCAAGTAAGCATGCATAGGGCCACATTACAAGGCCGTCCACAAGGCAATCTTTTCATTAACCCATGCACTAATGCACTTACCCATCATTCATTATGGGTCATTTGGCATGACAACATTGAAACCCATGTTTCAAAGATCTAGAGGACCTGAAGGTTACAACATCAATAGGCATGAAGCAATTCACAGTTGACAACTACTCAAACTCAACATTGACAACCTCTTTTGAGCACCTAGCAATTTTTGAAAGCTCACAAATACACCATCATGCTGGACTCCAAGGAACAAGTACATACAAAGGGACTAAAACTTGCAAAGGCCAATAGTGAAAAAATGAAGAATATGACAATGACCCGGCTACATTTGGAAGACAAACCACTCTTGCTAATACATGATGGCCACTACCTCTCAAAGTACTACATGGAACACCCACTCTAGCAAGGGTCTCTCAGGGACAACAGATTCAAGAGGGGGGCAAGTGGTGGCACTCAAGGTCATGCACAAGGTGTGAGAATGCATCAAAGACGTGGACACACAAGAAGAGGGAGCATTTAGGGAGCTCCGAAGTACATGTCAGAAGAAACCCCTATAAAAACAGTGATTTTGATCGTTAAAAAACATTATAAATATCATTTCACATTTTTGCAACTCCATTTTTTTGAAGCCAAAGAGTCCCCAAACTTGAGGAGTAGTAGAAGTATCTATGTACCAATTTTCATATTTTTAGACTCCATTTGAGCCCTCAAATAAGCCCTAGAACCTATTTTTTAACTAGGCCAGACATTAGGTCTAAAAAGGGCCAAAAGCTAGTGAAAAACTATAAAAAGAGCTAGAGAGCTCATTCTTGCGGGTGGTTTGGTAGAGATGAAGCTTTTGTAATAGAGTTATTTACTAATAGAAACCATTCCATGGTTGCTCTCTTTGTTCTTACCTTGTGTGTGTGTGTGTGTGCATGTGTGTGTATGTGTGTGCATTCTTGTGTGCTTCTCACTCATGCACTTGTGCCTTCACTCACTCATGGTTATCATACTAGTTCTCACATCTCCACAGATTGACATTTATGAAGTGGATCACCTCAGGTTGGTGCTCACCACTGTGCTAGAGGGACAGCCTCCTTAGTTCATCTCCTTGGTCACCATCAATGTGACTAATTGATCAAATTCTTGTAGGGAATCTCTCACATACACTAATGTGGTGAATGCTTTCCACCTTTCATCCTCTATCAAGCCATTGAGAGTGTGAGCAGCAAGATGTTCAACTTTGATTCGGCTCCGGAGTGAGCCTAGGGCATCTACAAGCTCCTTAATCTTTAAAATGTACTCATTAATGTTAGTGCCCGGTTCTTTCCTAAGATTATTTAGCTCATTCTTGGGCAGAATCTTCCTTGTCATGGTCGATGATCTCTCCAAGGTCCCCCAAACCTTCTTGGATGTATCCAAGTATTATATATGCCCTATGATGCTATTCCTAATGTATTGGGATAGAATGAAATGAGTCTCCTATCCCTTTCTAGCCATTCATTAAGTGCCTTGACCTGTCCTTTATAAGATGGATCATGTACATGAGGCTTTGGATTTGTGCCACTCACTAATCCCCGCAATCCTTTTCCCATAAGGCAGTTGCTAGATCTAAATTTCCATCGTTGAAAGTTTTCTTCCTCCAGCTTCTCTATTTATGCACTATACTCAGCCATGTTGAGTTCTAAGGTGCTCCTCTAGCTTCTCCTCAAGTGTTTGTATGATTTAGAAGGTGTAGATGTTATCTTTTGATAGATCCTCCCTTGCTAACCTTCAATTAGTTGACGTCTTTACTGATGTAGCTTGCTTTTTGTTGCAGATGTAAGGGCCATATAACATTACCCCTATATTCATATACATATATCATTTATAAAGAATTTCCTCAACAAGACCATTATGTGGGCTTTGACGCTCCCACGCATATATGTGCATCTCTCCTCTCCTCTCTTCTCCTCTCCTCTCTTTTCCTCTCCTCTCTTCTCCTCTCCTCTCCTCTCCTCTACTCTCCTCTCCTCTCCTCTCCTCTCCTCTCCTCTCCTCTCCTCTCCTCTCTCTCCCTCCAAGTTTAGGGTAGAAGAGGTGAATGTGCACGTCCGCACCTTCTTGGCAGCACTTTGATATTTTGATCATAATGTGAGCTAGGAAGCTTGGATTGGCATGATTTAAAATTTAATATGCAGCTACATAAAGAGATACAAAGCTACAAATGCATGGGTGCAAAATCTCATTTGAAGTTTTACTCCACCAAAAAATCAAAAAACTCAAGAATAATATAGAAGTTGAATCTACAAGCACTTGGAAAGCAGGTCAAAATTTCGACTATAACTTGAGTTATAGAGGTCGGGTTGAAGTCATTCAATTTTTTGTGCATAGCTTGAGAAAGCATCTACAAATTCATCGAAGAACACATTCCAGATTTAGAGATCTAAGTTGCCAAAAATGAACATATAGAGGAATAGTGCTACAGGTGAAGATGAAAATGAAAGTAGATGCTTGTTTTGCTTGTACCTTGAGCTACACACCTCCGATTGAGGTGTTATAAGTTTTGTTGCATAGTAGAAAAAAGCCTTCAGGTTTAACAAAGAGAAAAACTTTAGCTTTAGAAGTTATCAACCTTGAAATAGCAAAGCACAAAGTAGTTAATTTTCACCATAGAAACCTCAATTGTTTTTGGAGCTCCATTTTGTTTTGGAACTTCTATTAGAGAGATTCTTTAGTGTGCAAGCTCTTAGTTTTAGAGCTTGAAAGCATTGAATATGTATGATCTATGGGGATGCTCCTCTATATGAGAGTAGAGTGGGTTATGTCAGATTTTGACATGTATAATCACATTGTGGTATTGTCTTCAATTTATGCCATTTCATCTTTGATTTGAGATCATGGTTTTGTCAGTGCATGTACAGTGGCATTGTGGTTATATTCTATTTTATGCCACTTGGATAAGGCTTTTTTCCTATTTCACACAATTTTGAGAGATTGATTGGATCCTTGGTTGGTACTTGTATTCTTGATTTCTCTTTGCAAGTACACAATCCAGATTCGAGCCTCAGTTGCACACTTGTTTGTCACTTGGATTGGGTTTTCAATTAGCATATGGTCATTGATTCAATATTTTATTTGCTAATGTGATTCTTGACATATGTGGATGGTCATTTTCACATGGTTTTTTTGGTTCAGAGTTCATTTTATAGAGGAGATGCTACCAAAACATTTTTAGCTTTTATGCTAGAAGAGTACTCTAGTGGATCCTTGAAGCTTTTGTGATAGCTTTGGATCATTCTTTATCTCCATGTACTTGTACTAGTTCATAGGTGATTTTTGATAGGTTGGACCATCTTGCAAGACATCGTCCTCAAATAGTTATATCAAAACAAATAACTTTCAAGGTTAAAGGATTCCAAAAACTTGTTATTTATGGACTTGGTTCTTCTCAGAGTTTTACTCAGTGCTCATTCACTTATTATAATTGACCCAAGAGCTTTTAGGCATGGATAATTAGAGACTAAGCTTGCTATTAGAAGTTATTTCACTAATTTAGGATGAGTATATGATGAGAAATAATATTAAGAAGTTGGGGGTGTAATCCTGCCCTTTTAGGAGGATGACAGTGACAGACATATGTGACTTGCAATTAGCTTTTCTCAGAAACATATAACAAGTTGAATCACATCAATTGGATGAGTACAGGCAGAGAAGTCCACAAAACAAATCCACTAAAATGAAGCCTTTGTAGTAGATAACAGTATACATGAAGTAACTTGCACTAACTGAATCAAATGTGTATAATTATGAATGTATGATACAAAGGAGATGAGGTAGGCTTACTCATACATGTGTGGGCTTAGTGTAGCCACAAGATTGAAGCTCAATGAATCCTTCTTTCCTTCTGTTCCAACTACGACTTAGAAGTCATGTGTTTTATAGCTATGAGATGAATTTGAATTTTGAAGCTGCCACATAAAAGTGATCCTACCTTTTAGGATCTTGATTGATTTGATTCTAACTACTAGGTGCGTATGACTTGCATCTCGTAATGTCACAAGATTCCTTCAACCATCTCTTTTTACTTTTATCTCAAGTGTTAAATCACATTTGCTTTTACAAGTGGTGTTCTCATGTGTCTTATGAGTAATCACTCATAACTTTAAGAGATAAACCTTGATATTTGGTCAAGCATCAAGGCTTGCCAAATGTACCAACAGCTCCCCCTCAAGCCTAAGATGCTTGAGTCTTCATTCCATAGGTATTTCTTGCAATCCCATCATTGATTTGAACCTGTTAATCTTGCTTGCATCGTGATTTAATCATCATGTTTGCACATTGCATATGTGTAGATACATGAGACAATTCTATCTCCTTGCCGACAATCTTTTCCCTAACAAAGTGATAATGGAACTCTATATGCTTAGTCCTAGCATGAAAAATAGGATTATTAGCTAAATGTAGTGAGCTCATATTGTCTCCAAATATAAATGGAGTACCAAATTCCAACCCTAAGTCTATGTATAGGGTCTTGATCCACATTGCTTCTTGTGTTGCATTTGCGAATCCTCTATATTGAGCTTCAGTCAAGGAAAGAGCCACAATAGGTTGCTTCTTTGAGGACCAAGAAATGAGCTTTGCACCTGCAAAAAATAGATATCCAGATGTGCTTCTCCTATCATCCTTTGATCATGCCCAATCTACATCAGTTTCAAATCAGATGTATAAGGGTAATATAGACCTACATTAATTGTTCCCTTCAGATATTTCAATATCCTTTTGGTTACATCCATGTGAGGTTTCCTAGGGGTGTTTATGAATTGGCTAAGCACAATTACTCCATAGCAAATATCTACCCTAGTTAGGGTGGCATAGTTCAAGCTTCCAACTAGACTTTGGTACCTTGTAATATCTTCAATTGGCTCCCCTTCATGGCACTTAACTTGTGATTGACATCCATGGGAGTACCTGCAACCTTAGTGTCTTGCATTTTAAATTTTGCAATCATAGCCTTAATGTATTTCCTTTGGGTAAGGAACATTCCTTGATCTATGTAGACAACTTCCAAGACAAAAAAATAAGTGAGCAATCCAAGGTCACTTATCTTGAATTCTTCTTTTATTTGATCTTTGATCTTTATGATTCCATCTACATCATCACTTGTAAGAATGATATCATCCACATACACACATAAATATATAACTTTAGAATTATTCTTCTTGATGAAGAGTGAAGAATCACCCTTGCTCAATTTGAATCCTTTGTCCTGCAAGAATGTGACAAGTCTATGGTTCCAAGCTCTAGGAGCTTGCTTGAGTCCATAGAGAGATTTTCTGAATTTGCACACATACTTAGGGTGTGACTTATCAACAAATCCAAGATTTGGTGCCATGTACACTTCCTCTGAAATTCATCCATTTAAGAATGCATTTTTTACATCCATTTGGTAGATGTTCCAATTCCTTGAAGCAGCTACGCTCATGAGAACTCTGATTTTTGGCATCTTTGCCACAAGAGAGAAGGTCTCCTCATAATCAATGCCTTGGGTTTGAGCAAACCCTTTAGCCACACGCCTTGCTTTATACCTATTTATTGAACCATCTAAATTCTTTTTTACCTTATAGATCCACCTAGATCCTATGACCTTCATGGATGGTTTCTCGGGAACTAGGTCCCAAGTCTGATTCTCTTGGAGTGCTTATATCTCTTCCTCCATTGCTTCTTTCCACTCTGATTTCTTGTTGACTTCTTCAAAAGTTGATGGATCCTCTGAGTTGATATCCTGAGCAATATAGACTGAATGCTTAGTGACCAGAGAAGTGTCAAATCCATACCTTTCTGGCTTCTTCTTTTCACTAGTTGATCTCCTTATTGTTTGTTGAGAGGATTCTGCAATATCTCTCATTCTTGCATCTTCTCTTTGCCTTTATTGCTCCATGCCTGATGTTCCTCTTTGGTGTCTTTTGATCATCATCAGAGTCACTTGTATCTTCATGTTGTTGATCATTTACCTTGGATTCTCGTCATCTTTATTAATGAAAAGAGATACACTAAGGTGTGTGGGGCAACCTTTCCATAGCACAGGACTATGTCATGTTTTCAGCAGATTCCTTTGTGTCTGTGGCATCACCTCTTCCTCAAGCGATGATTTCCACGATGAGCAGTTTTGTGATTATGAGATCTTCTAGGGCTGGGAACTTCATAGCTCTTGGTCTTTATAGAGTCTTTTATATGTGGTACTCAAACACAATGATGATGAGTATCCATGATGAAACTAGAAAGATTTTGTAGTATATCAAGGTACATAATCAAGGGCATGATTCGCATGATGGACTCTTTCCTCTTTGGACTTTGACGATGATCTTCTTGATTTGGGATAGGGATGGTGATTATGGAATTCATGAATCCAAATTGTTTCTTCTTAGTAGGACTTTTGAATCCCATATGGTCATGAACTCCACAATAAAAGAATAATCCATCGATTTTTTGATGTTTTCTTTCCCTTACTCTAAGCCTCCCAACCTTTCATCCGATTGCATGGGTTCTTTACAAGATAGATCCTTCAAACTCCTAGTGGTATTTTGTGGTGTTTTGGGGATCTTTGATGGAGAGACTTGAGTAAGTGTGCCTCCATGATTGAACATGAACTTCTTCTTGTCCTTTTCCTTTTGGGTATCGTCATAATGTATATGTTCCAAATTATTTGTAATGATTTTTTTATCTTCAATGATTTTTCATTCATATTCTTGATGAAGAATGTCTTGATTACTCAATGTGGCTAGCTCTTAGACTTGGTTTCCTTTGAACAAATGATGCTCACATTCAAGTGCTTGATTGATAACATCCTCGAAGGTATTCTCTTGAGGCATTGATGGCAAGAGATACTTCACTTCAGGTTTGTGGCCGCTTCATAACTGATTAACCATGTAGTCTTCTTGATATGTGAATTCTTGAAATAATATCTTGAGATCCAAGGCATAGCTTGAAATTGAACTGTGTGCTCTTCTTCATCGTCTTCAATCAATGTATGCTCATCATCCCCCTGGTCTATATTGGTTTGGCCTTCTTCTCAATTGGTTTGGAAGCTTGAGGAGCTAGATCATTCATATTCCTACAAAACAGACTATGTATTAAAGAATTGGAAGTTGTTGTATCGAAGAATTGGAAGTCGTTATTAATGGGATCTTTCATCTCAAAGTCAAATGTGGTGGTGATGTCATCTGATCCCATGCAAAAATAGGAAACAAAAATCCTCCTGTTATAGGTGTTTCTTTGATTCAGTGACCACATGCCCTATTGTGATTAGTTCAGTAACCATTTTTGCTGATGGTGTTGTGCTAGTGGGTTGCTCTATTCTGACATTAGTTTGACCTTCAAGCATTGGTGTGCATGAGAGATGAATGCAAATAGGAGGTATCATAGGATGTGGTCCTAGTGGTGATAGTTGAGGAGATGTTTGTGGCGATGATGATGTTTCTACATGTACATACAGGATGGAGCCTCTCATGCTCTTGGTGGAATGGAAGGTGATTGAATGGGTGCTCTTTTATTCTTGTAGTTGAGTGCTAGTGAGAGCACGTTCAATAGGTATTTCATAAGGGAGGCACATATACACAATCCTAGTAATGGCACAGCATCCATGAATAATCTGTTTCCTTGCCCACCTATGGTCGGCTAAGTATAGTTGCTTCATTATCTAATGTGCTAAGTCAATTGGCATAGATAAGTTATTGGCCAAATATAGACTAAGCCATATGCATTTGTGGGGTTGTGTGAACCTATCTTGCATTGGGAATGCAAAACTCTACATACATATCCTTAGGTCCATAGTTAATTCTAGTGTAATAGCTGAAATTTGGGACCATTTTAGCACATCTCCTCTCTTCCTTACATGTCAATTAAAACCTCTTGAATGGTGGATCAAAGACTACAAAGAGCAAAATAAAAGTTTCTAGAAGCTCTTTCTTTGGCCCTAGTTGAAGAGTAGTAATCAGATAGAAGCATTTGTAGAAATCTAATTTTGGTAATTGTGCTTCAAATTATTCCTTGAATCTAGCTATTTCCCATATTAAATGTAGCTCTCTCATATTTTGTAGTGTCTCAAAATTTTGGGAAAAGAACTAGAATCTACTCCTCATGGAGGATGATTCTAACACCCCAATGCAACAATGGAAGATGGCTGCCCTCCATTACACTAAGGTGTGTGGGGCAACCTTTCCATAGCACAGGACTATGTCATGTTTTCAGCAGATTCCTTTGTGTCTGTGGCATCACCTCTTCCATGTCTACCCATCGACGGGGTGTCGATCTTAGTATGGTGAGACCGAAATCCCTTTCCCATATTGAAATGCATCCAATGTAGCCCTATGATGTGGAGTGATATTAATGATGTCTTTGTGTTTGATGCAAGTCATTAGACTCCCTATATGCATACTCTAGATAGTGCATGATCTTGCATGCATGGTTGGTGTCATCATTTATTACAAGATGTTGGGAGTGTGATTATTACAAGGTTGATTGGTTAAGATAGGTGTACTTAAGGAATTACAAAAAGGGGTCAATGGATGATTTATCTAATTAAGGGTTAGTGGGCGGGGGTGGTCCTGGGGCTATTTAGGCACCCGTTTCCATGATGTTCAAGAGACTATTGTACAAGGGTAATCACATACAATGTCCAATTGCTTAGGTGGAGGTTGAGTGGGACATTGAACCTTTGGAGGGGATGATATTACAGAAAGGTGATTTCAAGTTGCTAAGCATGCCTTAGGCACCCATATGCTCAATGTGTTGGGATTAGCCCTCATAGACTGCTTAGGTACCCAAATGTGTCAAACTTTCTATTTTGGATCTCATTCTTGTTTCTGTGGTTGTTTTTTTGGGTTCAACCTCTGCTTCTTTATTGGTGACTAAGGTGGTGGATGAGTCATTGGTTGCTCAACCTTTTGGACCCATAGTTGCTTCACGCCTAGAGTGGATGGATATCTACAATGTTTCCAAAGTGTGGTAGGGGTTGATCTTCAACTTTTGTGCTTGTATGGTTGTTGAGTCTTCCATTGTTGTAGGAGAGAGGTTGGTGGGATATTCTGATTTGGAAATGAAGGGAGATCCAACATTAGCATGACTTGCCCATCAAGAATGAGGAATTCTTTACAATAGTTCTAGGCACGCATGCATGAAGTGTGGATAGGGACCCACAGAGGTTGATGGTCCCCATCTTTTCGAAGGCAGATTCATTACTATCATTTTCTCCTGCCTGAGTATTGGAAACCTCTCTATTTGAGTTGATATTACTGGTTACATGGTATTCTACCTATACTGTAAGGTGTCTTTTAGCCACCCAGAATTGGAGAAGCTGTTTTCTAAGATTTAAGTCCACTAAGTGATCGTATATCTAGTCTTGGCCTAGAATTGACTGTCCTATAAATCTTCATCATGGAAGACTAAGAGCTTTACTATCAACATGACATCTTGTATGAGGGTTGGAATTTCCACCTCACCCATGCAAGGGGCTTCCATGCCTCCTAATCCTATGAGGTAAGCCTCAATCGGATTTATTTTCAGATCCATGTCTAGATATTAGGAATGCCTAATCGCACTAGTTGTTTCACCTGAGTCAATCAGGGCTTTGATGATCTTGAGTATAGTGCCTTGCCCTAGCTTGAATGTAATGAATGGTCACTTGTCAACTATTCAAGAAGATGGATTCAACCTTGCCTGGCACATTGTCATGTGATATCTAGCATGATCTACTCGATGGATGACAATCGCTAGATGAAGCTCCTCTTCTCTCACATTTTGATCTATGGTTATACCCTATCATCTTAACTTCATACGTGTAATGCACTCTAGGGCTTCAACCTGAGCGTACTCTCAAATTCTTATTTTGTTCTCTAGATGCTAGGTTTATGAGCATGTTGCTTCAAAGTATAGACTAATACTAAATTGCCAACTTCCAAGCCCTTGTCCTTCACATCCGCATCAAAATAAGCCTTCTGTCTCTTCGTGGCTGCATATATTTCTATTGTTGCCCTTAACTGAGTTTCTCCTAAGTGTTCTAAGTCCATAATCCTAGACAATAGCTCATGGCCTATCCATTGATGTGCTTGTGCAACCTTGAGAATGGATATCAAGAAGTCCAAAGGAAGCACTACATTCTGACCAAAGACCATCTAAAAGGGGGTTGCATTGAGTACTGTCTTGTAGACCACTCTGTATGCCCAAACAGCATGTTGTAACTGTTTTTCCCAGTCGGAGTGTTTGTTTTCTACGAGCTTAGTCAATACATTGCATATAATTTTGTTAGTACTCTTTATCTGTCCATTGGTATATGGCTGATATGGTGTTGAATTATTATGAATCACCATAAAATCTTGCAACAAATATTCAATGACTTTGCTTAGGAAATGAGTTCCTCGTTCACTCACCATTTCTATAGACAACCCATATCTTGTAAAGGAATTTTTGAATAAGAATTTTGTAGTCATTTGTGCATCATTCTTTCTTTTGGCCTTGACTTCTACCCATTTGGTTAGATAATCCATGGCTATAGTTATGTATTCAGTATGCGAACCTATAGCAGGGGGGTAAATGGGTCCTACAAAGTTTGTTCCCCACTTAGAGAATGCATGTCCTCCCATCATGGGTCTTAATGACATTTCATCTTTGCACATTGGATATTGAGCTCACTAACATGTGTCACATCTCTCTGCATAAGTATGTGCATCAACATGAAGAGTGGGCCACCATAATCTTGAAAATAATATGGCTTTGATCACTCTATCAGGCCCAAAACGCCCTCCTACAACACCTTGGTGTAGTTTCTAAAATCTTCAAGTATTCACTTTCATGGACACATTAACTCAGGTATCCATCTCATCCATGTTTGTACAGATTATCACGAGTGAGTGTGTATTCTTGAGCCTCCCGCTCTAGACTCCTTTGTCTTGTTAATTTCATTTATAGTGGGAATTTTTTTGTTATTAGGAATTCAACTATAGGACTACTCCAATCATGTGTTAGACATGTGGTATAAAGTGGCATGTTTTATAGGAGTTCTGTTGATACAAGTTTGACATCCTTTGACCATTCTATAGACATTTACTTCCATTGTTGGCCAATACACTCCTAATTGATTTAGTGTCTTTAGGGTTCTGTGTTTTGAGTGGTGTTGCCCTAATGCACCTATATGTGCAAGTTGCAACCATTTAGCATGCTCTTGTTGTTCCACACAACAAGCTAGAATTCCTTGATCACTCTATTTGTAAATGCTTCCTACAAGTATCGGATACTTTTGTGACTTAACTACTTCATTCTCCATATTCTTGTCCACTGGATTCTTAGTTACGTACATGAGAATAGGCACAAGTTGTTTAGCCTATTCTGGAACTACTTGTAGATTGAATAGATAAGCATCAAGAAGTTCATCTCATACTCTTTGTGGGGATCCTCCAAAAGTCAATCATGAAAGGTGATCCGCACAAAGGTGAGTCTTTCCTTTTTTGAATACCACTTCAAGTTCATATTCCATTAGTAAGAGAAACCATCTTACTAATTTTAACATATTACAAGGCTTTTACACTAAGTAGAGTAATGCTAAACTTCTTGACCACGTAGACCATGCCTAAGCCTTCTCTCTCAATAGTAGTGTAATTTCTTTCTATAGCATTTAATTGCCTACTCACATATGCTATTGGAAGATCTATGTTTCCTTCATCCATCGGTCATGCTAGCACACATCCAATAGCATAATTGGAAATGTCAACATGAACATGGAATTGTTTATTCTAGTTAGGTGTCCTCAACATAGGGGTTGAGCACAATCATCATTTCAACTCATTAAAAGATGCTTCACATTCCTTAGTCCATTTGAAGTTAGTCAAGACATTGTATAGAGGCTTAGCAATGATAGTGTATATGTGGCTAAAATGTCGATAGTACCCACAGTGTCCCATAAAGTCTTATACTTCTTTAAGTGTCCTCAGTTTGGGTAACTCAATTATCACTCTTCCTTTATCCTCACCTATAGACATACCATTCTTTGACAACAATATAGCCTAAAATTTTACTTTATCTGACCATGATGACACATTTTTCTAGGTTCAGGCACACTTGATATTCTTTGTACTTATCAAATATTTTCTTAAGCTGTGGGATGTGTCATCCACATAGACCTCTAAATTCTTCCTCAAGAATTTCTTAAACACATGACACATTAATCGTTGAAAGGTAGCAGGTGCATTGGTGAGCCAAAATGGCATCACTTGTAATGTAGAGATACCCCGTTTGGTGGCAAAAGCCATCTTATGTTAGTCCTCAGGGGTAGTGGCTACTTGATTGTAACCTAAAAATCCATCAAGAAAGTTGTATACTTCCTTGCCTGCTACACGTTATAGCAAGTGCTCCATGATTGGAAGCAAATAACTATCTCGTATGGTTGTGATGTTAACTTTCTTCAAGCTAATGCACACATGCAACTTCCCATTCTTTTTGGGGACTACAACAATGGGAGATAGCCATTCTGTATGCTCTATTTCATAGATAAATGCAATTTCTATCAACCGATCAATTTGTTCTTTAATCTTCACTACGTAGTTGTTATTGTAAGTGTAAGGCTTCTGTTTAGTTGGCTTGGCTTCTAGTGTCATGGGGATCCTATGAGAACAAATTTCTGGATCCACTCCTTTTAAATCCTTGTAGCTCGAAGAAAACACATCTCTATATTCTCTTAATAAACTCAATCAGTTGTTGTTCTTCTTCTTCACTTAAATCATGTCCTATATACATGCACCTTTCTTCTCCTTCTTCAACCATCACTACAGTTTTCTTAGTTTTTTCTCTATTGTCGTAAATTCTCCGATGCGAAATTCTCTTTTAGGAATTCTTACCATTATTTTCCTATCCTTCACTTCATACTTCTTGAAATTTTTGTGCACTTCAAATAGTGATTCTTGATATTTGTCTTGTGTGGGAGAGTTTATTATTTCCCTCTTCTCCTCAATCTTGGTTTCGATTGGATTAGCTAGCATCTCCCCTTGATTACACTCAATCTAATCATGATTTTTGGCTTCTACAAAGTATAAATATTCAAACTTTGAAGCTCAAAACAGCTCCTTGATGATGGATTCTAAGTCCTCATCACTTACTCCTATTGATTTTTATGTGATGTAGTCACACTCTTCTATGACATGTTCAAACATAAGTTGTTCTACCATGAACATGGAGACATCATAGCCATCCTCATCACAATGGGGTGTCCATTGTTTCTCATTCATTGCTATGTCCATTGTGGATAATATCTCTGCCCAGCCGTGAGGTTCAAACTCTTCATCTAGGAATATCATAGGTGTATAATCTAGGTCTTCTAATGATCTAGAGTGTTTCTTAGCACCTAAATTTTCGGCTTCTAGGTGCTTTTGTTCTTTTGTTGTGACCTTACACATCCTTAAATGTGTGATGTCATGCATCCATGAGGCCATGGGCATGTTTGATCCTATTGAATGCATTGACTCCCTCTCTTTTGGTGTTCTATGGATGGTATTCCATTGCAATCGAGGTACATCTCTATGGGAATAATCTTTGAGATTGACTTTGGTAGTTAGTCCTAAGTGCTCCAAGTACAAAGAATTGGTTCCCCAATCCTGCACTATTTGCAATTGTCTCATGAATGGTCTTCCCAAAATTATCTTATAGGCATTGTTCTTTCCAAATTCACAGATGGAAAAGGTGTGCTCAAACCCAAAACTACAAGTGATGAGAGTAATGCCTTCTAGAAATGTTAACGGATTCTCTATATGTCCATCCACCATTTGTAACTTCATCAGGTCCTAGAGCTGGCTTGCCCCATCATTTCTGACTCCTAAATCTAGAATTGCATTTGTGGTATAACCTTGGTAGGTGATAGGAAGATAGGCATTTCCTTCTTCTCCTTCACTCATATCTCCTACCTTATCAATGGATATCTCTTGCACCTTTCTTTGCTAACCTTCTTGAGAGAGGGAATTAGCAACATCTAGAAGTTGGTTTTCTATGTGCTTCCATAGCTCAGGTTTAACTTTCAGCAACTCTTCGAAAGTGAGATGGCACTGCACTTTGGTGTTCTTTACTACATTCATGTTCCTAGAAAAAATTGAATCATCGTCTCTAATCAGGATGATGGGAGCTCTCATTTGAAAGGACTTTGATTCCCATTGGCCTGTGAAGTGGGGCAATTCCTATAGGGAATTAGGTTCAAAATCAAATTGTTCATTTGATTGCACCTCTTCTTGCTTCCTTTATATCGAAGGGAAAACTTGAGGAAACTAATTATGAAGATCATTTATCTCCTAGATAGGGGGTGAAGCATCCTGCTCTAAACTCCATTTATCCTCTTGAATCTCTCTAAAGAATCCTTGCATTAGGATGAAAAACAACCAAAAAGGAGCCTTTTGCTAATGACAAATTAAGAAAACTGACAAATAGGGGGCTTTCCATGTGTACAAGAATATAAGATTCCTATCTCTTTTAATCCTACAAAGAAAGGATTCTTTTTAGTAGATATGCTCTAAAAGCACCACTAAGGAAATGAAATTTCTTGTATTCAATGTACAATTTTTTGTTTCATACAAAAATGGATATTTTTGCACACCATACAATGCAAATGTTTACATTTCCAAGAGAAAAAAGATTTTTGAAGATACCAAATATTTTTGGGTTCACTAAATTCTATGGTTTTTTAAAAACACTTGATACATCAAATCAAGAGTTTGTGAGTCTCAACTTTCCATGTCTACATCAAAATTTTATGCCTATAAATAATCATGAAGTTTATGAGTCTTTATTTCTTACTTTGAGCATTCTCTATTATTTCTTTGAGTGTTTGAATGGCTTCTACTTCTCGTTATCCTTCAAATCATGTAGCCTCATTTTAGGTTTACAACAAAAAACAGGATTCCTTATGGAAACCTCTTTCTATGCTGATAAATTATTGGGTGACTATGCTTCCTAGTTATAGAGGCGCCCATAAAGCGAAGCGAGCTGAAAGAGATGATACAAAAAACCATTGGAAAGGTCATATTCTCATATTCAAATAAAGAAGACATGGTAGGTTTGCAAGAGTTCAAAATTTGTAGAGTGCTAAGGATCTAGTGCTAAACAATCATCTGCATTTCCTATCATACTGTGAGTGAAGTTTAACAATGTTCTTTAATCATTTTAAATTATTTTTGTTTTACAAGATATATGTTTTCGTATCGTATATATTTTTCTTGTTAGATTTAAATGTCTGCGGAAGCACGCGAACAGCACAAGGAAGAAGAAGAAGCTTGGAGCACAACACACAATACTAAATGTATTACTAGAGAATGTACAAAGATAAGTAACCCGTTAGGGCTATAGGCATATATACAAGCCAGGGGAAAAAACCTCTTAAAGAGGAACAAAGTGCCTCGGCGGTCCTAGAGTGTTCACACATATCACTACCTAAATATATCAACAAATCCCCCCTAGGAGTGATGCGATGAACAAGGAGCTGGCACTCATGTATAAGGAAGTGCAAAGCTATGTGGACATCACTCCACAAAAGGAAGTAAGCCCAAAGCTTTGCAAAAAGCTTCAAACTTCTCCTAAGGCAGAGCCTTTGTGAAAAGGTATGCAATGTTCTCCTACATGGGCACATATGCCAAGCTGATCTCTCCAGCAGAGAACCTCTCCCTGACATAGTGATAATGCACCTCAATGTGCTTAGTGCAAGCATGGAACACAAGGTTCCTCACAACTGCCAATGCACTCTGACTGTCAGTGAAGATGGTGGTGGCAAAGGAATGACCAACACCCAAATCAACTATAAGGCATCTGATCCACACACACTCAACATCCGTTGTGAAAGTTGCCCTATACTCAGCCTCAAATCTGGAAGTGGCCACAGTAGGCTACTTCTTGCTCAGCCAGGATATGCATGAGCTACCAAGCAAGAAGCAAAAACCACTGGTGAACACACGAGTGTCATAGGAACTAGCCCAGTCAGAGTCAAAAAAAGCATGCAAATCTGGTGGTAGTGATCCCCCTTGGGATAAAACAACCCAAGTAGCCGAGTACCAATCAAGTAGTGAAAGATGCACTTAACCGCCTGCCAATGCTTGACACCTAGGCAATGCATAAACCTGCTCATCTATGAGATAGCAAACTGAATATCTAGCCAAGTAATGCATAAGTAAATCAAGCATCCAACAGCCTGCTGATAGAGAACAGCATCAAATGCATCTCCAGCATCATGAAGACTCAATCGTAAACCAGTTTCCATAGGAGTGGCAATAGGTTTACAGTCTTCAAGGCTAAAACACTGCAATAATGTGTCAATATATTTCATTTGACACAAAGCCATTCCACCATCAACGTGCATAAACAGAATGCCCAAATAGTGATGCAAATGCCCCAAATCATACATCTCAAATGAGGCATTCAAATCAGTCTTAAAATCAGCAATATGCCTCTCATGAGAACCAGTGAGCAGCATGTCATCAACAAAAACCACAATGATCAGAAGTACATCATTAGCACGCTTAACATATAAGGTTCTTTCAGTTGGACTATTCTCAAAACCATGTGCAATTAGATAGGCATGAATCGTTTCATACCAAGCACCTGGTGCTTGCTTTAAACCATTTAATGCCTTCTTTAACTTGCACATCTGGTTCTCATGCCCTTTCTACACAAAGCCATGCGAATGAAAAACATACACTTCCTCATGCAAGTCACCATTCAGAAATTTTGTTTTGATATCCAACTGATGTACATTCAAACCATGATGAGCTGCAAGTGCACAGATGCTACAAACAGTAGTCATTCGGCAAGTAGGTGCAAAGGTCTCATCAAAATCAATGCCTTTTTCATGCACATAACCCTTTGAAACAAGCCTAGCCTTATACCTGTCAACTATTCTATCAGGTTTATGCTTCAGCTTGTACACCCACTTTGTGCCAATGGCCTTCTTTCCATGAGGCAAGTCACATAAAGAGCAAGTACCATTCTTCATTATAGCATCATATTGAGATTGCATTGCAACCATCCAATGTTCAAAATTTTGTGCTTCATCAAATGAAACAAGTTCAGTCTCATCATAGAGACTAGAGGCAACCATAGATTAGCAATCTGATGCAAAAGAGGCACTATGAGAGCCTGACCGAGTATGATATGACAGAGGTGCATCTAATTTGTTGTCACATAAAGTCTGCACCAGCCATTTTGGCATAGTTTTTGCCTATTCAATATTAGCTCTCTCATCAACAAGTGCATCATGTAAATCTGCATCAGAAATGGAATGATCTGCATCATCACATGAAACCTACAAAGGTTGAGAAGTTGTCTCATTAGCACCAGCACTAGATTGTCCACCTATAAAAAGAGGTAGCAAAGTATCATACATGTCTTTCGATCTAACAGATGTCTCCTTAGTACATGAAATCAATGGCTGAATAGCATCTTCCACAAAAACAACATCACGGCTAACCAGAATGCATTTAGTCTGTGGATGATACAGACAATAGCCTTTACTTTCATAACTATACCCAACAAAAATACATTTTACTGCTTTATCGTCCAATTTTTTTGATGTTGTTCAAGCACTAATGCATATGCTAGAGAACCAAAAACACACAGATGAGCAACAGATGGCTTGCAATCATGCCAAGCCTCATATGGAGTGATAGACTGCAGTGCTTTAGTGGGACACCTGTTAAGTGCATATGTTGCACACATAACAACCTCAAGCTAGAAACTATGTGGTAAGGCCTGACTCTTGACCATACACCTCGCCATCTCCATGAGTGACATGTTCTTTTGTTCAACAACTCCATTTTGTTGAGGTGTATATGGCACTTTACACTGGTGTCTTATCCCACGTTCAGCTAGAAATGCATTAAAATCAGAAGACATATATGCCTCCCCCAATCAGAATGGAGGGTGCCCATTTTACATGCTAACATATTTTCAACCAAAACCAGAAACTGTTTGAAGCACATAAACACTTCGAACTTTTCCTTGAGTGGATATACCCATGCATGCCTGGAAAAATCATCAATGAAAGTCACGAAGTAAAGATAATTTCCAAAAGAGGGTGTCTGCATAGGACCACAGACATCGCTATGAACAAGCTTCAATTTTTGAGTAGCCTAAACTAAACCATCTTTTGGAAATGAGGAACGTGACATTTTGCCCAAAATACAGCCTTCACATACATGTTTACCGGGTTCCTCAACTTTGGGCAAAGAGGACACCATTTCAGATTTCTACAAGTGTAGAAAACTAGCAAAGTTCAGATTACCAAAGCATGTGTGCCAAAGAACATAGCTTGAGAATTATGCACTGCACATGCCAAATCATTCACCAATTTTTCATAGTCTATGAGCTTATATAGTCCACGACATAAAATGCCAGAAGCAATAATAACATTTCCATTTCACAGATCATGAAGTGTACATCTGTCATCAACAAATTTGACAACCAAGACAATATTGGCTAATGCAGAAACTAATAACAAATTCTTCTTGATCCCTGGCACAAATAAAGCATCTGAAAAAGTGAAAGAACTACCAGCAGCAGTAGTCAAAATGATCTTACCAACTCCCATGATAGGATAAGAGGAGTTGTTGGTGCATGTGACAGTATTCCCTGTAGGGGAAGGCTCGAGTGAAGAGAAGAAACTGCACTATGAGGTAATACGTTTGGTCACCCCACTATCAAAGTACCAAACATCTGAGTCTAGTGCAGACATGCACTGCTCATGAGACGATGTGTCAAAACTGCAAACAGTAGTAAACACACATTCTTCATCCTGCACAAGGTTAGTAGACTCTATTTTTGGAGTAGAGGCCTCTACAACAACCATTCCAGCGTCTTTTTTCTTCGCCTTTTTTGCGGCGAGTTTAGGACAGTTCTTTATGATCTGATCATTTCCTTTAGAGTACTTGAAAAACAATTTCTGCTTTTCAGATTTCTTCTCATCTTTGTCTTCCTTCTTTGAATGTGCAGAATTAGTAGATTTCTGCTTACTAATTGAAGAGCTCCATTTTCCTTTGCCCTTCTGACTAGCTAGGAAAGCTTGATCTGCAACATGCATAATGGACCTGTTCTACCTCGATTGATCTTCCTATAGCAAAACAAAGATTAACTCCTCAAATGACAAGGCATTTGGATTGCTTTTCATCATCAATCGAAGAGTAGAACCAAAACTCTGATATGAATCAAGAAGACCATTCAGACATTCTGCACAAGTGAGCTATCCGGTATAACCATGAGCAGAAATCAACTGTTCCTTCAAATCTTTGATCTTTATTAAAAAAATGTCCATAGAATCACCTTCATTCATGTGCTCACTCTCCAACTATTTTTGGAGGTAAGCAACATGAGCCTCATTCCTAGTTTGGTACAATGTGATAAATGTATCCCAAGCATCCTTAGCTATTCTGCAAGAGTGAATGTGATGAATAATGGCATGTTTGACAGACAAGGCTATCAATGCATGTGTCTGGGCATCTCTACCATCCCAATGAATTTTCTCTATAGTAGTTGCAGCAGAAACCACAGCACAAATAGGAATATGCAGAATATCATCATCTTCGGCACCTTTTGCATCAGCTTCAATACCTGCAGTTGTAACAGTTGCAGGTGTGATAGGACGTTTTTCAACACCCTGCACAATGTTCCACATTCCTTTTGCAACCAATACATGTCACATTATATGAGCCCATAACGGGTATTTGGTACCATCAACTTATCCACAAGAGCCAACATACGGAATACATCACTGCTTTTAGCCATGGCTGGTGACTAAAATACCTTGATGCAGAAAATTGAGTGTATCTCAAAAAGTTGAACAGAATTTCTCAAACAAATTCTGTTAAACCTGTAGCAGACTTTGGAGGCCAAAACGAGCTCAGATCGCAATTTTGACACCACAAAGCAAAGCAGTTTTGATCTCTAAAACACCCAAAGTATGATCATTGAAATTCGTGTGATTCTGAGACTACAACAAGAGGAGTGTTGACGATGCCCTAGATGAAGCGGCAACCTGCTCTGATACCAATTGTTAGAGTTAGACATTTGTGGAAGCATGCGAATAGCACAAGGAAGAAGAAGAATCTTGGAGCACAACACACAATACTGAATGTATTACTAGAGAATGTACAAAGATAAGTAACCCGTTAGGGCTATAGGCGTATATACAAGTCGAGGGAAAAGAATCTCCTAAAGAGGGAAAAAAGTGCCCCAGCAGTCCTAGAGTGTTCACACACATCACTACCTAAATATATCAACATTTCCTTCCAATGTTGAATGTTGAATGTTTAACACAAACATTGTTGAATGTTTAACACGAGCATTCAAAGCTCTTCATGAGGAATATGCAAAACTTATGTATGCAGACAAATGTGTTACGTTTTTTGATAGCATTCAATTATTTGTCTATTTTGCAAAATATCAGGTTCCATCATGAAGGAATGCATATGGAAATCTTGTACATTTGCCTACTGCTTGCATCTCTTCATTAGATTGCGAGTATCCTGATCAATCGACAGTTACAAGTTTTCTATGCAAGATGAAAGCCTTGACATTCAAAGTGCAATGTCAACAAGTTGAATTTCTTGAAGGTTAAGATTCAATGGTTTTTGCCTCTTCACATTTTTGTAGCATGTTCTAAATACATGTTATTATAGAAAACAAAAACAATGTGGTTGAATAGGAGAGTTTTAGTTTTAAGAGATTGATGATGTTTTCAGTAGAGAGTGGGGTAACAAAAAAGTTCAAAAAACTAGGCGACATCATTTTATGTAAAGTTAGTCCAAATTCTCTTTCAATTTTATATAAGATATCTCGACAATCTCTAGTGTCGAGATATCTAGGTGGGATAACAAAGAAGTTCAAAAACCTAGGTGGAAGAAAAGCTTGGAGATTGAATATCCTGAGGTATTTATATGGTAGTGCATGATGGTAGACTCTCCTTCTCGAGAGCTCCACAATGATACCCTTGATGTAGAAACTCGAACTCCGGTGATGCACACAGTAATGTGCACAAGGGGTCAAAATACACACAAAACACATGGTACATAGGCCACAAACATAGATTTCTTAGGTCATACAAATACGATCAAACTTAGAGTCTATGGCTGACCACGCCACTATTTGTTTTATTAAATAACATATACAAAAGTGTCCAACAGCCATTCGACCTTTCACATGGACACTAATGGTAATATACCCATGGATTCGGAGAAGAACCATCCATTATTTGAGTTTGAATTATTGATGCATCCATATTTTCAACGTAGGAAAATAATTGTCACTACAAATTGGAAACTCAAAATTGTTAGAGAGCTTCTAGAGTACCTTGAAGAGGTTTCACCACAGTTCACATTATAAATTGATGGTGTAGTGGTAAACATTAGATTAGAGAAAACATTATCTTGCATTACTTCCAGGCCACCCAAAGTGATCAAATTCCAACCTTTAAGAATGTAACCACTCTTGCCCCTTTTTTTCTGCCAAAAATTATAATATTTATCTTGAAAAAAAACAAAGACATTGAGTGCTAAATATTTTTGTCACTTTTTTTTATGTATCCACTCTTCATATTCATATTGGCTTTGTTATGCTTTATATCATTATTCTTGGAAAGTTTCTATTGTTCAAAGACTTCGTCCTAGGCCACAACTGGTAAAAACTAATGTATAAAGATGGATAATGAAGGATAAATGTAAAGATGTTGAAATTCTCCATTTCCATGATTAACAGCTACATATAGCATTAAAGGGAAGGAATATTACAAAATAGAAAAAATCAGAGGAGATACAAGACACGACCAATTCAAATGATAAGGGCCATCGAAGGCTCTCCGACTACCCTAATTGCTTGAATTGGTTGTGTCTTTTTTTTAGACTCTTTATGCAACGCATGTGAAAAGGCACGACCAATTCAAGCGAATAGGGTCATCGGAAGACCTTTAATGGACCTTATCACTTGAATTGGTCGTATGATTTTTCTTTACAAAAGTATTACTTATAGAAGATATGTATTGGAGACATCATAATAATAAATCGTACATGTGTTACAAGACACGAGCAAATCAAGTGATTAGGGCCATTAAAAGTTCCTCGATTGTTCTCTTCACTTGAATCGATTGTGTCTTTTTTCTTTTCAGATTATTAGTTATACAAGCTAAGGACTACGGTTCAAAGATAAAAAGATCAAGATATGGCATTGATGGGAATAAATAAATGCTAAACCACTTATCATCTAAATTGATCTCATAAATGATAGGCACACCACAAATCCTTCCTCTATTGGAGAAATTAAGATCACCAACATTTAGAAGTTGAAATATTGATCTCTATGTACAAACATGAATTACAAACATATTATCTTCGAGATAAAGATAGAATGGCATCATTCCTCAAGACATTGTTCTATAAATACAATGCTCTAAAGGGTTCCTTTTATATATAATTAGTATTTACAAAAAAATAGACCAAATAAATATTTCCAACATATTTTGGAAATACATGGGATTTCTATCTAGATATTGTTAAACGCGCATTGCCGTCAGAGACGCGTTTAAGCTCTTTTCGGGTTCTTGGGAGTGGTAGGGGTCTACTAATCAGAGGCCCTAAGACTTGATTTTCCCAATTAACTCATTCACAAAGCATTACACGAGTGTTCAAAGAACTCTGTTAACACGAATTACTAACACTACTCTGGTTCGTTCTCTCACAGATTCCCGGTTCGTACACAGATTAAGACTTTCTCAGTACATAACGCAAAAAGTAAACATTACCGTAACCCAGACTTACAACACTTGACTTAATGGAAAAGTGCTAACCACAAGTTAAGGTAATCAAACAATGACGACGAAGAAAAACACAGTACTACTCAGAATTCTCAAACACAACGCTATGGAAACTCCACAGAATGTATCGCCCAGACAGACAGTCTGGCGATTCTTCTGGTGTCACCGAAGCGTCCTTTCATTGATTTATAAGTAATTACAATTCTTCGCAACGACCTTTCGGTTCGTGCGGAATATGAAAGAAAAAGATTTACAATTGCCAATCCGATGACTTACACTGGCACGCATGGTGGACTTGAACCCACAAGTTTTACAAAATTTATGGCTCGTCTACTATACCCTGAATATACATTGTTCGGGCTAACTTAAATGTTCTGGCAATTTTCTGCTTCAGCGAGTCCAACATCTTTTTTAGAATCTCCGGTTCTACAAGCTGAGCATCAGTTCTAACTGAACTTGCGGCAATTACTTGGCTCATCAAAATTTCTGCCTGTGTTTGCAAAAAGGCCTCTTGCAGGTAGAAATCGTTTGCCAGTGTTGTGTCACGGCTCAATTTCATATCGGCAATCTGTTGATCGACACGAGATAAATGCTCTGCTTGAGCTCTGAGTTGCTTTTCTCTTCTCTCCAGTTCATTCGATTGGTACTGGATGGTCTGGTAATAAGCATCTCGTTCTCTTCGGATCGCTGGAATTTCTTTCTGGAGTTGAGCGGTTAACGTCATCTGCGTTTTAAGAGCAGAATTTGCTTCAAACAGGTTTGCATTTGCAAACTGGAGCTCTGTATTAGTTTGCTTTAGTAAATTTATCATTTCCTGTCCTTTCTGCACGGCTTCATCCAACTGTACTCTAGTTTCTTCCAACAAGTTTCCCAGTGCTATACGGGCATCTTCCTTATCTTGGAGTAACTATTTTAGCTAGATAATTTCTGTATCGGCAACACTTATTAAATCATCTTTAACTTGAATCTCAGTGAACGCAGCATCTCTTTGACTAATTAATGATTCTTGTTCGGCAAGTCTCCTGGAGCTGTTGAATCTGTATGTGCAGAGCATGATTTTCTGCCTTTACTGCATCCGCTTCTTCCTAGAGTGGATTAATATCTGCTTCAAGAACATCGACCTTATGCTGGAATTCGTGTCTGAGATTATCAGTAACCTCTTTCATCTGTTTTGGTAGTTGTTGCGATAGTTGGATCAACATATGACCCATAGATGCTAGCTCAGTAAACATAGGTATCAAAGGAAACAGAATAGGAGGACGTGGTTGAGATGAAGAAGCTGCCAAAAGTTGATGGGAAGTGGGTGGAGAATAGTTAGGTGAAGAGGATGAGGAAGCTGGTGCTTCAGGGACAATAGGTAGAATGGGGACAATTGGTTTAATTGGAGGTATGGGTGGAGGAGTGGGTTGCAAATCGTTAGCCACCAACAATTTTAAATTAAGTTGCTGCGAAGTCACTTGAGATTGGGCAACTGCAGAATCTACTACCGCAATTAATTGTGCCAAAACTTCTGCAACAATAACTTGCGTATCTTCTTGCACATCTTTTTGGGACTGCTGCTGAGATTCTTCCTTAGAAGATTTGTCTGCAGAATCGGTAGTAACACTTTGATCTCTTTGTTGGTTTGGAGAAGACTGAGCGGACGAATCATGGTGAATCGAGGTGGCAGTGTCGTGGAAAATCTCTTCTTCATTTTCGTCTACGTTATTTACAGCGGCAGACCCTTGCACTTGACTGTCAGAAGAACTTATCCATATGTGTTTTCGGTGGAGGAGCTGGAAGATTTCTTCATCATCTTCTTCGTCGTCTTCAAGTATTTGAGCAGATTCCTCATGATATAAGATTGGAGCTCTTGGAGGTGGTTGCGTTGCTTGGAGGGCCGGAAACAAAAAGGTAATGATATGCGGTAAACGTGAACGCGGAAGTTCTCCCTTATTTACATGTTTAATAACCGTAACACATTCACGGTGAATGCGTCAGAAATAGTAAGAAGCAAAATTGGCAGGCTCTTGAGAAGCCATGTGAAGCATAGAGTAAAATGGGCGTGAAATTCTGTAAGTGCGTTTCTATAGATTCAAGATGGCCACTAAGAATTGAAGAGCGGTCCGTTCAGGATCAGGGCGACAGAGTATGGCATACTCATTCAATTCAATCATAGTCTCAATCGGAAGGTTAGGACCATTTTCTCGTCCTTCCGGAGAGAGTCGGAAAGTGACAGCAAATGACTGTAGGGTGATTACAATACGAGATGGTAAACACATAATAGGCCAACTCTGCTCTGTAGCAGGTGTGGTAGCAATAGCAGCAATAATTTGCGCGTAATACGGATGGCACTCCACTGAATGCCAAGGCAATTCAGCGAAGTTGGACAAACCTCGGATACGCAAGAATTCACTTACATCCTGAGGGAGTCCGTCACGGAAGGTAGCAAAGTTTGCTAAAGCTTCCATGATGCGCACGTGAAGTAGCACGAATACACAGTGATTACAAAAAATGCAAAGCACACAAAACACGCAGACACAATAGCGATTAACAGTGGAAAGAAGAAGATTAAGTAGATACTTGGTAACGGGAGGCGATCAAAAATGCTAATCATCGCGCGATGTTGAGATGATAACCTTCATAACTATGGTGTGCATGCATGAGCAGAATCAATAACAAAAGGCGGCGATTATTCATGGTTATGTAGCAAAACGAGGAGTTTATTGTCTTTATTCAACTAACACGCAAAACTAAAAAAAGGAAAAGAAAAGAAAAGAAAGAAAGAAAAAAGAAAAAAAATATGCGGGCAACCGCAGAACACTTCAGTGCGAATCAGGTGCTTGATGATATGGCCGCAACTTTGAACCATTTATCACTTTAGGAAGAGGAATTCCGGTCAAAGTAGTCAACCAAAAAGTAGCTGGGCCCACTTGTTCACTAATCCGGTAAGGACCAAACCATCGTAATTTGAATTTTTCAGTCGCACGATTTGATTTAGCATTATAAAACAGCACAAGTTGTCCCACCGTAAAAACTGGAGTTCTAAGATACCGATCATGAGTACGAGATTGCCGCAACTGCACTTCTTGAAGAGTCAGAAAACTTCCCAGCGATGCTCATCCAGTTCCTTGAGTGTGTCCAACCGAAATGGCAAAGAATCTTTGGGTATCAACTTCTGAGTGATGGCTACACGTAAACTAGGCACTACAACTTCCATTGGAGCGATTGCTCCCAATCCATAAGCAAGCTTGAAAGGAGTCAGTCCGGTTGCAACTTTGTAGGTAGTCCGGTATGCCCATAATACTGCAGGTAGTAACTGATCCCATCTTTCGGGTGATTCCACAATCAATTTTCGAAGCATACTCAGCAAGGTCTTGTTGGTACTTTCAGCTAAGCCATTAGCACGAGGATAATACGGTGAACTGAATTTATGAAAAATTTGAAAAGTATGCGTTAATACTCGAATTAAATTGTTAGCAAAGTGCGTTCCTTGATCTGTTACAAGTTCCAAAGGTAATCCATATCGTGGGAATACGTCCTTCATCAGACATTTTGCTACCAAAATAGCTGTAGCGGACTGTAAAGCCCAAGCTTCTGCCCATCTGGTAGCATAATCTGTACATGTCAGAATGTAGCGATTGTTGCTAAGAATTGCTGGAGGTGTAATTGGTCCAATAAAATCAAGACCCCATTTTTGAAAAGGTTCCAAAGGTAATACAGGTTGTAGAGGGAACAAATGGCATTGTAATGGCTGGCCTGATCGCTTACAATTGTCACACTGCTGCACAAACTGAGTCACATCTTTGTACATAGTAGGCCACTAGAGCCCACTTTGCAAAATTTTTCGGTGCGTTAAATCTGCTGCAAAATGTCCACCAGAAGGTATTGAATGTGCCAGAGCGATAACTGAGTTTACTTCATGTGCAGGAATACAACGAAGCAAGATCCCAGTGTGATCCATATAATACAATTGTCCGGCAATCAACCGAAATCTGCGACTGTAAACTGCAATTTTCCGACACATAGCAGGAGAAGTTTGAGGGGGAAGACATCCATCAGTAAAAAAGGTTAATAACTAATCATAGTAGGTAGGTGTCACAGAAAGTTCTGCATATTCATCACTAGTCGGTTCAGAAATGTAAATTGCTGGTGTGGTGTCATCAACACTGACCGGAGCTTCACCGGAATCCAACCGAGAGAGAAAATCTGCTAATGCATGTGTAGTGCCGGGTCGATGAATTACTTTGTAATCAAACTCTTCTAACAATAAAACCCAACGTGCCAAACGACCACCTAAATGTTGTTGCCTAACCAGATACACCAGCGAAGCATGATCTACATGAAAGATGAATTTTTGGCCTAGCAAATAATGCCAAAATTTCTTTACAGAATACACCAAACCGAGACATTCTCTTTCAGCTACTGAATATTTCTTTTCAGCAGGAGCAAGCCGTCGACTTGCATAATAGACAGGCCGGAACCACTTATCAGTTTGCTACATTAAAACACTTCCAATGGCTATATCTGATGCGTCTACAAAAACATGAAATGGGCGTTCCCAATCAGGAGGTTGTAGAATTGGAACCTGCGTTAATAATCCTTTTAGATGATCAAATGCAGTTTCACATTCCGGAGTCCAATGAAACTGTCAAGGAGTACTAGTTATTAGCCGATTTAGGGGTATTGCCAAATGGGCAAGCCACCGTAAATGTCGATCATGCCACCTGACTTGACCCATGAAGCGCATCACTTCTTTGGGCGTAGTAGGCACAAGTGCTTCTAACACGGCTGCAACTTTGTCTGGATCAACTTGTATGCCCTGTGCAGATACAATGTGGCCAAGGAGTTTACCACAAGAAACCACAAAGACAGATTTGTAAGCTGGATCAAATCTGCTTGAAACGCCTCAAACAATCCTTCCTTTATCTTGACAGGTCGCTGATTCACTTCATCTCCCAAATTATAGGTGATTAACTGATCTTCGGGAACATAGAATTGACGAGGTTTCCCTGGATCGTCAACTGACTGTAAAAGTTGTTGTAGAGCGGCTTCATCCATAGCAATAGTATCTTCTGTCTCCACTTCTTCGGTCACAGGCACCACTATACAGGCTTCCGGACTCCAGTTGTCTACAATAGATTGCAGATCTACAGTACCTAAGGAAATCAGATCTTCATTGTTCTTCAGAAACGCTTCTTCTTCATCGTCAGATAAGCCATCCAACATGTGGACCGGCTCTGCAAGGCTGAATGGCATCTAGTTTGACAATATATTTACGGTGATTATCCTTAAAAGCCAATTCCTATGTGGACCAATCCTGTATGACTTTAGTCTGTTTTAACCAGGGTCGTTTGAAAAGAAGATTATAATCAAGACTGGACTCCGGTAGTTCTAAGACGACAAAAGTCATCTTAAACGTTGTACCCTGCAAAGTGATCGGGACATTCCGTACAAGTCCCACTGGATGGACTCGGGATTGATCGGCCATTCTTACAAAAAATTGGACAGGCTCAATTTGTGTCCACCCTAACTTCTTGCAAAGGGCTGCAGTGGCTATATTTACACCGGAACCACCATCAATTAGTACTTGAGTAATTTTGTGATTCTTGTGCCATACCGTAATTAAGGGGACCGAATGATCCACCGTAGAATCAGCTTCCGGTTGTACCGTTGTCGTTGCTGGAATGCAGGAAGACCCAGGACTGAGCTGTTGCTGGAATTGCTGCCGAACTCCCAGCACTAGTGCAAGTAATTGTCCAAGAGGGAGAGTAATGGATGCCTTAGATAAAATTTCCCATGCCTGATCTGCTTGAATTGTACTTTTCACCGATTCTGAAGATGATGCGCCTGTTACTGGGGTAGAATCTTGTTCTTGCGATCCTTCCTTTGGCAGCGGAACTTGTGTCATCGGAATTGGATCTGGCAACACTGTAGGCTCTTTGGTAGTCCATTGGCTAGCTTTGTTATACATTCTCTGCTATTCACGGATGCCTGGTTCAAACACCTCCATTGCTGGTTATAACTGCTTACCAGATCTTGTTTGAATCACTACTGCTTGCGTTTCCACTGGTGAGATATAGACCATATTGGTCATTGGATTATGATGCTTTTTCTTTCTTTGATCATATTTGGCTGCATCCTTACAGAATCTTCGGATGTGACCCAACTCACCGCCAAAATGACAGTGAGGGGGTGGCAAAAAAGTATCTTCCTGCGATGTACCTGTCTGCCAGTGATTTGCATTGAAGTTGGTATTCCTCTGTCCCCGATAATTTCTGTATCCTTGTTGCTGGTTGTTTCTCATCTGAGGTGGTACATAGTGGGTGGCCGGCTGCCCTGATTCTTGTATAATGGCATTTACAGTTGCTGGTCCCTACACTTTGGCGTTATACGCATAATTTTCAGTGGAATGTCCGGTGGTATTGCAGATAGCGCAATACATGTGATTAAGGGCACAGGTGGCACTGGTATGCCCTGGATTCTTGCACTTGGTGCAGTACATCTGTCTAGTCGGATCCTCTGCAACATTTTTACTGGCTTTCAACCACTCCAGGTCTTTGGTAAAGCCTCCAACCTTATGTTCTAGTTGCAAGGTCATCGCTATGACAGCATCCAGTGTCATAGCACCCACACAACGGATGATCATGATTTGTTTAAGCTGTGGGGTCAAACCATTAATGAACCACTGGGTTATGACATCATCCGGTAAATTAGCATGTGCCGGAGGTAATTGTCTTAAATGAGTTCTAAATAATGTGGCATATTCCTGCACAGTCTGATGCAGCTTCTGTCTATTGTTCTGCAAGTAATCAAAAATTTCGGCAGGGTTCTTCTTCAGTCGGAACCTCTGCAAAAACGCATCCCTTACCGCTTCATAGGTGCCGAAATGGTTAATATCATACTCTGTTAACCACCTCGCTGCTTCATTGACTAATGTAGACTGGAATACGATGGCCTTGTATGCAGGATCGGGGGGATGGTTTAGTACTGCATAACTTATTTCAAAGGTGCGTACATGGGCATCAGGGTCATCACCTAGAAATCCACCGAACTTGGTGTATGTTACTTCTGTTGGAACCGGTCGAGGTGGAAGTGGCTGTTGTTGTTGCTTCTGTTGTTGTTGTTGTTGTCCACTCATGGTGCTAGTGGTGGTACTGTTACTATCTCTTGAGTTCTGAGGAGGTGTTTCCTGTCCTTCGGATTCTGTATAAGCAGATTGTTCACCTTCCGGTTCGAAAATAGCACTTAACCTTTTATGGATTTCCAATTCGAATAGCCTATCCTCTTCTTTGGTATTAAATGTAGGCACACTTACCCCGAACAATGGTTTCCGGAATGAAGATTCACTAGGAAGTATAACACGGTCACCACAAAATTGTAAATTCCCTGCAACTGGGACCGAATTGTCACCGGAATTAGTCGAACTTTCCCCAACCTAGGATATTCTTTCACCAGCAATGGTTTCTCTGGATAACACACCTCTATCCTCAGAGAGGTTTGAATCCTGACCAAACGGTGTCGGATGAACTGCACAATGCGTTCCTGTAGACTCCGAAGTTACTGTATCTTCGGCATACTGTGCCGAAATTACATCGGAATCTACCGAAATTGTAGTATGTTCCACCGAAATGCTATCGGAATCACTACTAACGTGCGTCGCTTCTTCGACGATCGGGCCTAACCGCTCTGTGCTTCTGCCCCCCGAGGGTGTCCTTAACAAATTCGGTACTGCCCAAGGCTGTCGGTCTCGCCTATACTTCGGATACGACTCACCGGACTGAGTAACCGGCATATATCACCTTTACAACACTTGCGTACTACTCCACCTTACTATTGATTCACAATCTATGGCCACTTCTCACAGTCAATTTGCAACACTCTGTTACCACTTTCACACAACTAATTTGCAACACTCTGGTGCCACATTCCCACAGACGGTGCCAGTGTTAAACGCGCGTTGCTGTCAGAGACATGTTTAAGCTCTTTTTGGGTTCTTGGGAGTGGTAGGGGTCTGCTAATCAGAGGCCCTAAGACGATTTTCCCAATTAACTCATTCACAAAGCATTACACGAGTGTTCAAAGAACTTTGTTAACACGAATTACTATCACTACTCTGGTTCGTTCTCTCACAAATTCCCGATTTATACACAGATTAAGACTTTCTCAGTACATAACGCAAAAAGTAAACATTACCGTAACCCAGACTTACAACACTTAACTTAATGGAAAAGTGCTAACCACAAGTTAAGGTAATCAAACAACGACGACGAAGAAAAACACAGTACTACTCAGAATTCTCAAACACAATGCTACGGAAACTCCACAGAACGTATCACCCAGACAGACAGTCTGGCGATTCTTCTGGTGTCACCAAAGCGTCCTTTCATTGATTTATAAGTTATTACAATTCTTCGCAATGACCTTTCGGTTCGTGCGGAATATGAAAGAAAAAGATTTCCAATTGCCAATCCGGCGGCTTACAATATAATCACAAATATCAAAAATTGTACATGTTCTATTTCTTTTTATGCTTTTCCTCTTTGGACCCTTCACCTTTGTGCTTTTTCTTTGGGACATGCTTAAGTGGAGAATGAACAAGAGGACCTTTCTTCTTATCCTATGTCTTCTCATCTGTAGGTGGTGGAGGTGGCGGAGGAGAGTCTGGATCATATGGGCAAATAACATCTTTCATAATGTTATGAATTGCTCTTTCTCTCACCAAAAGGACCCATGCATTTGGAAATTACTCTCCATCCACATGATGTAGTGTATTTTCGTAATGGCACATGTATTTGCATATAACCAAATTTTTATTCTTCATTTAATTTGCAAATTCCTGGTTATTTCTTATCAATGTGTACCTTCAAAATCTTGGCAAACTACGAAACTAAAATAATATCAAAATTCATGGCAATGTGGTGATACAAAAATGCATCAAAAGTGCACTAGAACTTATAATTTGTAATTGGCATGTTGTGATTGGAGGGAGTTCATAAATAAAGCTTGGTATTCATTGAAGTCGATTATTATTAAACTCCAATGACCCCTGACAAAGACATTTCTTGAAACAACCTCTTCACACTTCTCAAGTAGGACCCTACAAATTAAAATGTAGACGAGATCAACCAAGGACTCTTCACATCTTGTTGTCTTCAAGAAAACAAAAAAAAATCATCCTTATAGATATGAATGAAAAAAAGTAAGCAAATGGAGGGATTAAAGACATGACCAATTCAAGAAATAAGGGTCACCCAAACTTGTCTGATTGCCCATATAGCTTGAATGAGTCGTGTCCAAAAAGGCAATCCATTAAGTGATCTCCTGTGTATTTCATGTCAATCCATAATCATGCATGTCTTACATTCAAATAATCAAATATACATCAAATGAGAGTCATGAATGGAGATGACCGATTCAAGTAGTTAGGACCATCTGAAATACTTCGACTACCCTTATCGCTTGAATTGGTCATGTTGAATAATACAAGCTATCAAGTGCTTTCATGTATATTCCATAACATAAACCAATGGTAAGAAATTTATAATACTCAAAAAAGCCAAATATTACATTAAACATTTTGGTTTCAATGTAGACGACCAATTCAAGCGATTAGGAACATCTATGGTTCTCCAATGGCTCTAATCACTTGAATTGGTTGTGTTTTAGTTCTCCATGAATAATTTCTAAAATGTAAAATACATTACATAATCAAACGAAGAAACACTTTTTATAACACGGAAAAGCAAATAGGCATCATATACTTGTTCTCTTTGGACACGACCGATTCAAACGATTAAGGCCATCCAAGCTTCTTTGATTGCCCTAATCACTTGAACCATTCGCGTCCAAAGAAGTTTCATATTTCTAGCTATATGAATGAATGCTCCATATAGAACAACTTAAAAAAACACTTCAAAAAGAAAAGAAATGCATATCTCATATGGCACACCAAGAGACTTCTACAAGTAATGAGTTGAGGTTGTTTCTTGAAAAAGAGATTGGAAAGACAAATGCATATACTTGAGTTCTTTGGTTTGCCTCTTATGCACTCCCCTTATTCCTCATCATTCATAGATATTGACCAATGAAAAGGGCAAATTAACCTAAATTTATTATGATTTTGACATATGACCAATTCAAGTGATTAGGCCCATCAAAAGATCTTCGATAGACCTCATTTCTTGAATTAGTCCTACCCTAGTTTCATTCCATTACTGGAGACTTTTTTCTTTCTCCCTATGAAAGCTCCTTGATGTCCCGGACACAAAGGAATTCATTTTGAACCTCACATTCCATGTGAGCTTTTATATCTTATGATTTGTTCAAAATTTGGAGAAACTAATGCTACCATTGCATTTGGAACGTGCTAAGATCGACTATCTATTAGCATGATTCTAATACTTAGAGGTCTTGTTTCCAATAAATCATAACCTCTTTGTACTAATTTTCACACATGACCGATTCAAGCGATCAGGACCATCAAAGATTTCTTGATGCACCTAATAGCTTGAATTGGTCATGTCCTAGATTCATGTCAAAATTTCCCTTTTTTTTCCCATATAAAACTCCCTTGTCCCTTATTGTTACATGTTGATTTGCATAAGAAAGGTGATCTACTAACGTGGTTTTGATGTAGGAAACCAAGAAATAATTCCCGAGATGAGGATGATGAAGTGGTTTGCAGTGTTAAATATGTGTGTGCAGATATTATCATGAATCGGATTGTCAAATGAGAATTTGTGCAATTGTCATGTATTTCTCTTCATTCTCTCTGAAATGTCAGAAAAATGGGGGTGGGTAGTGATTGCCCACCCTTGACATGTCAGGTGACAGGAGCAAAAAATGCTCATCAGTACGCACGATGGGGATTATTGTGCTTTTATGCCCTTTGACAGGGAGGAGAGGGAGTTCAAAGTTATGAGAGGAGGGATATCAGAGGGAAAGGGGAGTTTTTTTGGGGGGATGCATTGAAGGGAGGCCATTCTCTCTTGTTCTCTCTCCTTCAATTTGAAAAAACTGGTGGCCTAGGTCGAGTGTGGGGAGGGCACCCATAATAGAGGGGGGGATCAGAGAACATCTCTCCATGAGATCCTTTGGGAGCAGACAGTTGAAGGCCAGGTCAAGAAAGAGAAGTTTCTCTTTTGCGCACACATTGAGGGAAGAAGGGAGATAGGTCATAGCTATTTTCTGGAAAAAAGGGGAGGATCGACTGTTATCGGGGGCATTGTACAGAGAGCTTCTGAGAGCTTAGGCATCAGCTGTTCTGATGGGGGGGGCTATTGTTTTTTGGCTTTCCATTTGGATTGTGCAGATGATAGGGCAACGAGGAAGTACAAAGGACAAAGGAATTTGAAGGGAGGTCATCTCTCTGTGGTTTTTTTTCTCAACAACACAGGTACTCTCGATGGAGTGAGGAGGGAGTGTTTGGGTGACTTTCTTATGTGCAGGTGTTCTTCAACATCTAAAGAAGGAGAAGAGGGATTGAACGGGAGAAAAAGGGGATGATTGTTTTGTGCTTGATTCGTTTTTGGGTTGTGGGCTTCTTCTTGGCTTTTGGGGCAAGAACGAGGGTAGCGCGAGAAGGTGAAGAGAGCGGAGAAGGGGCTGCTATGTTGTTATCTCTGTTTTTGTATGTGCACGTCAGTGAGAGGAGGAGGAAGCTCTTCCATTTTGTTGGTGTTTAGGCTAGAGAATCAGGAGGGTGGGACCCTAACAACTGCTCTAAGAGGCACAAGACCAGAGATTTGTTAGTTGTGGATGCAGTCATGCACAAAGGTGTTGGTGCCTGCTTCTGCCTACAAAAATATTGATACATTTTGACATATATCACCACGAAAATAGCTCTGAATAAAGAAGAGGGATTCGACCATAACAAAAAGGAGATTTCAACCTTGTCAAATTCGTCTTGGCAGTTGCTTGAGCTAATAGATTCCCATTCTTACATACACTTACTTCTTCCTTCCATTGGCATTTGGAAGCTTCCAATTTTATGTGTATGGTATCGAAGAACATGCCAGAGGGGAATGGGTGTTATGCTTTTGTATTAGCACCTTCAAGTTGTAAGCTGAAGGGGCAAATCAATACCTTAAGGCCATAGGAGGGCATCGTCACAAGGAAAAGGGGTGGTGCCAGAAAACACCTCAGACTGACTAAATATCGAGCCATGTAAGTATCATTCAAGATTGTAGAACTTGAGCTTAGAAGGGGAATTCCTTATGTGCGTTGGCATTCCAACCATGATGAGTTGCAACTATACATATGCTATGAATAGTAGTCATTCAACATGTAGGTGCAAAGGTCTCATCAAAATCAATGCCTCTTTCCTATGCATAACCCTTTACAACAAGGCTAACCTTATACATGTCACCTATTCCATCAGGCTTATGCTTCAGCTTGTATACCCATTTAGTGCCAATGGCCTTCTTGTCAGGAGGCAAGTCACATAAAGACCAGGTACTCAGCTCGAGCTACTCAGAAATTGCAATTTCTTCATAGTGATGTCTGTGGTCCTATGTAGACACCTTCTTTTGGGAACTATCTTTACTTTGTAAATTTTGTTGATGATTTTTTAAGGCATGCATGGGTATATCCACAGAAAGAAAAGTACAAAGTGTTTATGTGCTTCAAACAGTTTCTGGTTTTGGCTAAAAATCTATCAACATGTAAAATGGGCACCCTCCGTTCTGATGGGGGGATATATGTCTTCTGAATTTAATGCATTTATGGTTGAATGTGGTATAAAACATCAGTGTAAAGTGCCCTATACACCTCAACAAAATGGAGTTGCTGAAAGGAAAAATAGGTCACTCATGGGGATGGTGAGGTGTATGGTCAAGAGCTAGGATTTACCACAGTTTTTGGCTTGAGGTTGTTATGTGTGCAGCATATGTACTTAAGAGGTGTCCCACTAAAGCATTGCATTCTATCACCATTTTTTGCACACCTACATGTCTGGTTGTCTCGCATATGTATTAGTGCCTAAACAACAATGCAAGAAATTGGATGATAAAGTAGTGAAATGTATTTTTGTTGGGTACTGTCCTGAAAGCAAAGGCTATCATCTATATCATCCATAGACTAAATGCATTGTGGTTAGCCATAATGTTGTTTTTGTGGAAGATGCTATTCAGCCATTACTTTCATGTACTAAGGAGACATAAGTTAGCTCCAAATATATGTATGATACTTTCTACCTCTTTTTATAGGTGGACAGTCTAGTGATCGCCCAAATGAGGCAATTTGTCAACCTTTGCAGGTTTCACACGATGATGTAGAGCATTCCATTTCTGATGCAAATTTACATGATGCACTTATTAATGATAGAATTGATATAGAGGAGGCAAAATCTATGCCGAAATGTCTAGTGTAGACTTTGCAAGATAGAAAATTAAATGCAGCTCTAGTCACCTCTATCATATCGTACTCATCCAGACTCTCATAGTGCTTCCTTTGCATCAGATTGCTATGCTATGGCTGCATCTAGTCTTTGTGATGAGAATGAGCCTATCTCGTTTGATGAAGCATAAAATTTTGAAAATTAGATGGTTGCTATGCAATCAAAATATGATGTTATTATGAAAAATGGTACTTGGTCTTTATGTGAATTGCCTCTTAGCAAGAAAGCCATTGAAACTAAGTGGGTTTACAAGTTGAACTGTAAGTCTGATGGAACAATGATATGTATAAGGCTAGGCTTATTGCAAAAGGGTTATGATCAAGAAAGAGGTATTGAATTTGATGAGACCTTTGCTCCTACATGTTGAATGACTACTGTTCATAGCATTTGTGCACTTTCAGCTCATCATGGTGGGAACATACATCAGTTGGACATTAAAACTCCATTTTTTAATGGTGAGTTGAATGAAGAAGTGTATGTTTTCTAGCCCCATGGTTTTGTGTAGAAAGGGCATGAAAAGAAAGTGTGCAGGTTGAAAAGGGCATTATATGGTTTGAAGCAAGCACCATGTGCTTGGTATGAAAAGATACATGCCTACCTGATTGCACATGGTTTTGAGAACACTCCAACTGAGAGCACCTTATATGTTAAGCATGCAAATGATCTGCTTCTGATCATTGTTGTCTATGTTGATGACATGCTACTCATTGGTCCTCATGAGGTGAGTCTAGATCATAAGGGCAGACTGCATGTTTCATAATGGCATTTATTACTCTCTCCCTGATCAAGATGACCCATGCATCTGGATAGTCTGACAAGTCTAACTCAGGAGTGTGAAACCTTCTTTCCAAGAACCTTGCTGCATTTGCAATTACTCTCCAACCACATGAGGTGTTGTCTTTCTGTAATAGCACATGTATTTGAATGTATATGAACCTTTTGTCTTCATTCAATTTGGGAATTCTTGGAAAGTTCTCATCAATATGCATTTTGAGAAGCTTAGTAGCACTGCAAGGCAAACTCAAATACAAAATGGATGGCATGGCTTTAAACTAGAACACAACAAAATGTATGGCAAGGCTTACAGTTTGCAGTTTCCATGTTGTGATTGTAGAGAATTCATGAAAATTGCTTGATATTCATTGAAGTCAATGATAATAAGACTCCAATGGCCTTGTCAATGAGTGGCATGTAAAAATAACTTCTCTATTGAAAAAGATGTTACTTATTTCAAAATGAAGATGACTACTTACTTTTCAATATAGGGGTAGATAATATATTCTACCCCTTGTATAAAATTCTTTAGAAAGAATTTCACATCTCCATGCTTGTACAAAAAGCATTGAGTCACAAGAGGATCTATGATGAAAACTTTTCTTGAAACTGGTTCCTCACAGTGTTGTTGAAGGACCCTAGAATTCAATATATATAAATTCAGTATAGGAAATAACAAATTAAGGAAAACATGAGCGTTTTATGGCTTGTAGATAATACTTGAGTGCAATATTGACTACATTATCAGATATTTCAATTGAACTCTCTCAGCATTTTGTTGTCTTTTGGTCTTATATCAAGCATAAATTCCTCCTGCCATGGCATTGCAACATTTACTATCACCTGCCCATCTCCTTTTTTAAGAAGTTCTTTATTTTCCTTTTGCAGCTTCTGAATCTGGTTCAGGATAACATTTTCCTCTGACAACAGACCCTGCTTTTTCCTCTCCTCCTCACAATTTTTTGCATTTCTTGTTTCATGATCATGAGGGACCCGAGGGTGGACCTCTTCAATCACAATTGATGACTTAGGTGCTTGTGTTGGAGGTATATTGAGAATATCAAAGAACTTTTGATCATGGTTCTCAATAGGCACAATAAGTTTGTCAAACTTATATTTGAGCCTTGATACAATCATAGCCTATATCCATCCACGCATCTTTGGATAGGTCAAAAATCACTAGAAAGTGCAAAAGGATATCCCCTTTGCTAGGAAAGCTAGATTTATGCCCAGAGCATGAAAGGGACTGCTCTTTGGTCCCCTTGAGCATTGGCTTCTTGATATGGCTTGATCACATGTCAAATGACAAGGAGGAAGAATGTGTTCATGTTGAAGAGAAAGAGCCATTCCTTGAGCTGACACTTGAGGGAAGCTCAAAAAGTATGAAAGGTTTCATGGAGATTGTTGAAGAGATCAATCTCCAAACAGAAGAAGACCAAGTCAAGAATTTTGGTGTACTACTTTTAAACATGAGACTGCTATAAGGGAGCCAACTGAAGATGTGAAAGTTTTTGAGAAGTCCCTTCTTCTCCCAAATCTACCGTTTTATTTCATCTCTAGAAAGGAATAAAAAATCCACTCTAATACATTCAGGAACTCTTCAGTCTAAGGGAAGACTACTGGCTTGTTGCTATAGCTGAGTCAGAGGAAGTTGCAAGGAGATTTATCAATGCGAAGGTAGAAAGAAAAGAAGAATTTATGCGTCTGGATTTAGCATTGTCAAATGAAGAATTCCAAGATAATGAAGAATTCCAAGATTCATCAGAAGCTCTTTCAAGCTGCTTTGAAAGAGATATTTCACAGAAGCCAACACTTGCTGATGAAGACTTTGATCAACATAAGAAGCATCTTGGTATATACTCATTTGGGTGTGGCTATTCATTTTTGTACGTTGCTGAGGACAAAGGAACCATATCTATTGCCTCAAAAGAGCTCATTGAGGAGGAAGATGTGGTCAAAGTATGTAATACAAAGTTTCCTGTGATGTGTTAGAGGTGACCAATTCAAGCGATTAGTGTCATTGAAGAATATCCGATGGCTCTTATTGCTTGAATCGGTCGTGTCTATGACTTGCATGTAGCATTGATAATTAACATCTTACTGTGTGTATAAATACTATTTTCAACATTAATTATATGTTTCTATAAAGTTTAGGGTGAATAATCAAACATGACTGATGCAAGCAATTAGGCCCATCCGATATTCTCTAATGACCCTTATCGCTTGAATCGGTCGTGTCTCATGCTTTGCTTCTGCTTGTGTTTCCAGTTATTTCTATGAATTTAAAAGTTTCCTTGGACTTCTTCTAACCTAGGTTTTTTATTTTTTCCACAGTTATTTATAGTGGATGAAGACGACTACCTTGGTGTTGATATATTTAGGTAGTGATGTGTGTGAACACTCTAGGACCGTCGGGGCACTTTTTTCCCTCTTTAGGAGGTTTTTTTCCCCCGGCTTGTATATACGCCTATTGCCCTAATGGGCTACTTATCTTTGTACATTCTCTAGTAATACATTCAGTCTTGTGTGTTGTGCTCCAAGCTTCTTCTTCTTCCTTGTGCTGTTCGCGTGCTTCCGCAGACGTCTAACTCCAACAATTGGTATCAGAGCAGGTCGTTGCTTCTTCTAGGGCGCCGTCGACACTCCTCCGTTTGCAGTCTCAGATTCGCACAAAATTTGGTGAGCATACTCAGGGTGTTTCCGAGATCAAAACTGCTTCGCTCTGTGGTGCGGAAATCGCGATCTGAGCTCGTTTCGGCCTCCGAACGCACTATCACAGTGCTTGTGCAGGCTATTTCGTCCTTTTGTGCCAAAGGTATATACCAGTTTCTGTTTGCCAGTTTAAGCGTCTCGAAGTCTGCTACAGGTCTAGCAGAACTCGTGTGGGCAGTTCTGTTCAACTTTTTGAGATACAGTCAATTTTCTGCATCAAGGTATTTTAGTCACCGGCCATGGCTGAAAGCAGTGATGTATTCCGTATGTTGGCTGTTGAGGATAAGTTGGATGGTACCAACTACCCATTATGGGCTTATATGATGCGACATGTACTGGTTGCAAAAGGATTG
This sequence comes from Ceratopteris richardii, assembly GCA_020310875.1. NCBI lineage: Eukaryota > Viridiplantae > Streptophyta > Polypodiopsida > Polypodiales > Pteridaceae > Ceratopteris > Ceratopteris richardii. The sequence continues at coordinate 28,651,426 of CM035440.1, forward strand.
TGGAACATTGTGCAGGGTGTTGAAAGACGTCCTGTTACACCTGTAACGACAGGTACTGCAAATACAGGTGTTGGAGCTGATGAAGATGGTGTCGAAGATGATATTCCGCAGATTCCTGTTCGTGCTGTTGTTTCTGTTGCACCTACTGCAGAGCAGATTCGTTGGGATGGCAGAGATGCCCAGGCACATGCATTGATAGCTTTGTCTGTCAAACGTGCCATTATTCCTCACATTCGCTCTTGCAGAACAGCAAAGGATGCTTGGGATACACTTACCACTTTGTACCAGGCTAGGAATGAGGCTCGTGTTGCTTACCTCCGAAAACAGTTGGAGAGTGAGCACATGAATGAAGGTGATTCGATGGACAGTTTTCTTACAAAGATCAAAGACCTGAAGGAACAATTGATTTCTGCTGATGAGGTTATACCAGATAGCTCACTTGTGCAGACCGTTCTGAATGGCCTTCCTGATTCATATCAGAGTTTTGCCTCTACTCTTCGATTGATGATGAAAGGCAATCCGAATGCCTTGTCATTTGAGGAATTAGTCTCTGTTCTGTTGCAGGAAGATCAGTCCAGGCAGAACAGGTCCATTATGCGTGTTGCAGATCAAGCTTTCCTGGCTAGTCAGAAGGGCAAAGGAAAATGGAGCTCTTCTACTAGTAAGCAGAAATCTGCAAATGCTGCACAATCGAAGAACCAGGATAAAGATGAGAAGAAATCAGAAAAGCAGAAATTGTTCTGCAAGTACTGTAAAGGAAATGATCATATTATAAAGAACTGTCCAAAACTGGCTGCTAAAGAGGCAAAGAAGAAAGAGGCTGGAATGGTTGTTGCAGAGGCCTCTACACCAAAAACAGAGTCTGCAAATCTTGTGCAGGAAGAAGAATGGGCGTTTACTACTGTCTGCAGTTTTGACCCATCTTCTCATGATCAGTGCATGTCTGCAGTAGACTCAGATGTTTGGTACTTTGACAGTGGGGCGACCAAACATATTACCTCGCAGCGCAGTTTCTTCTCTTCACTCGAGCCTGCCCCTACAGGGAATACTGTCACATGCGCCAATAACTCCTCTTATCCTGTTATGGGAGTTGGTAAGATCATTCTGACTACTGCTGATGGTAGTTCTTTCACTTTGTCAGATGCTTTATTTGTGCCAGGGATCAAAAAGAACCTGTTATCAGTTTCTGCATTAGCCAAGATTGGCTTGGTTGTGAAATTCGTTGATGACAGGTGTACAGTCCATGATCTCTCAAATGGCGATGTGATTATTGCTTCTGGCATTTTATGTCGTGGGCTGTATAAGCTCATAGACTATGAAAGATCTGTGAATGATTCGGCATGTGCAGTTCATGATTCTCAGGCTATGTCAGATGCAAAGCTTTGGCATGCATGCTTTGGTCATCTGAATTTTGCTAGCTTGTTACGCCTGCAGAAATCTGAAATGGTGTCCTCTTTGCCCAAACTTGAGGCACCTGGAAAACATGTTTGTGAAGGCTGTATTTTGGGCAAAATGCAGCGTTCTTCCTTTCCAAAAGATGGTTCAGTTCGGGCTATGCAGAAATTGCAGCTTGTACATAGTGATGTCTGTGGTCCTATGCAGACACCCTCTTTTGGAAATTACCTTTACTTCGTGACTTTCATTGATGATTTTTCCAGGCATGCATGGGTATATCCACTCAAAGCAAAGTCCGAAGTGTTCATGTGCTTCAAACAGTTTTTGGTTTTGGCTGAAAATCTGTCAGCATGTAAAATGGGCACCCTCCGTTCTGATCGAGGGGGGGAATATATGTCTTCAGATTTTAATGCATTTCTGGCTGAACGTGGGATAAAACACCAGTGTACAGTGCCGTATACACCTCAACAGAATGGAGTTGCTGAACGAAAGAACAGGTCACTCATGGAGATGGCGAGGTGCATGGTCAAAAGTCAGGCTTTACCACATAGTTTCTGGCTTGAGGCTGTCATGTGTGCAGCATATGTACTGAACAGGTGTCCCACGAAAGCGTTGCAGTCTATCACTCCATATGAGGCTTGGCATGACCGCAAGCCATCTGTTGCTCATCTGCGTGTTTTTGGTTGTTTGGCATATGCATTAGTGCCTGAACAACATCGCAGAAAATTGGATGATAAGGCAGTAAAATGTATTTTTGTTGGGTACAGTTCTGAAAGTAAAGGCTATCGTCTGTATCATCCACAGACTAAACGCATTCTGGTTAGCCGTGATGTTGTCTTTGTGGAAGATGCTATTCAGCCATTGCTTTCATGTACTAAGGAGACATTTGTTAGCTCCAAAGACATGTATGATACTTTGATGCCTCTTTTTACAGGTGGACAGGCTAGCGCTGGTCCCAATGAGGCAACTTCTCAGCCTTTGCAGGTTTCATATGATGATGCAGATCATTCCATTTCTGATGCAGATTTACATGATGCACTTGTTGATGAGAGAGCTGATATTGAACAGGCAAAAACTATGCCAAAATGGCTGGTGCAGACTTTGCATGACAGCAAATTAGATGCACCTTTGTCATATCGTACTTGTTCAGGCTCTCATAGTACCTCCTTTGCATCAGATTGCTATGCTATGGCTGCATCTAGTCTCTGTGATGAGAATGAGCCTGTTTCTTTTGATGAAGCACAAAATTCAGAAAATTGGATGGCTGCTATGCAATCTGAATATGATGCTATAATGAAGAATGGTACATGGTCTTTATGTGACTTGCCTCCTGGCAAGAAGGCCATTGGCACTAAGTGGGTATACAAGCTGAAGCGTAAACCTGATGGTACAGTTGACAGGTATAAGGCTAGGCTTGTTGCAAAGGGTTATGCGCAGGAAAGAGGCATTGATTTTGATGAGACCTTTGCACCTACATGCCGTATGACTACTGTTCGGAGCATTTGTGCACTTGCAGCCCATCATGGTTGGAATGTACATCAGTTGGACATTAAAACAGCATTTGTGAATGGTGACTTGCATGAAGAAGTGTATGTTTTTCAGCCCCGTGGCTTTGTGCAGAAAGGGCATGAAAACCAGGTGTGCAGGTTAAAGAAGGCGTTATATGGTTTAAAGCAAGCACCACGTGCTTGGTATGAGAAAATACATGCCTATCTGATTGCACATGGTTTTGAGAACAGTCCAACTGAAAGCACCTTATATGTTAAGCGTGCTAATGATGTGCTTCTGATCATTGTTGTCTATGTAGACGACATGCTGCTCACTGGTCCTCTTGAGAAGCATATTGCTGATTTCAAGGCTGATTTGCATGCCTCATTTGAGATGTCTGATTTGGGGCATTTGCATCACTATTTGGGCATTCAGTTTATGCAAGTTGATGGTGGAATGGCTTTGTGTCAAACGAAATATATTGACACATTATTGCAGCGTTTTGGCCTTGAAGACTGTAAGCCTATTGCCACTCCTATGGAGACAGGTTTACGATTGAGTCTTCATGATGCTGGAGATGCATTTGATGCTGTTCTCTATCAGCAGGCTATTGGATGCTTGATTTACTTATGCATTACTCGGCCAGATATTCAGTTTGCTGTCTCACAGATGAGCAGGTTTATGCATTGCCCAGGAGTCACGCATTGGAAAGCGGTTAAGCGCATCTTTCGCTACTTGAGTGGTACTCGGCTACTTGGGTTGTTTTATCCCAAGGGGGGATCACTACCGCCAGATTTGAATGCTTTTTCTGACTCAGATTGGGCTGGTTGCTATGACACTCGTGTGTCCACCAGTGGTTTTTGCTTCATGCTTGGTAGCTCATGTATATCTTGGTTGAGCAAGAAGCAGCCTACTGTGGCCACTTCCAGTTGTGAGGCTGAGTATAGGGAAGCTTTCACAGCGACTGTTGAGTGTGTGTGGCTCAGACGCCTTATGGCTGATTTGGGTGTTGGCCAGTCTTCTGCCACCACCATCTTCACTGACAGTCAGAGCGCATTGGCAGTTGCGAGGAACCCTGTGTTCCATGCTCGCACTAAGCACATTGAGGTGCATTATCACTATGTCAGGGAGAGGTTCTCTGGTGGGGAGATCAGCTTGGCATATGTGCCCACGCAGGAGAACATTGCAGACCTTTTCACGAAGGCTCTGCCTAGGGAGAAGTTTGAAGCTTTCCGCAAAGCTTTGGGCTTACTTCCTTTTGTGGAGTGATTTCCACATAGCTCGGCACTTCCTTATACATGAGTGCCAGCTCCTTGTTCATCGCATCACTCCCAGGGGGGATTTGTTGATATATTTAGGTAGTGATGTGTGTGAACACTCTAGGACCGCCGGGGCACTTTTTTCCCTCTTTAGGAGGTTTTTTTCCCCCGGCTTGTATATACGCCTATTGCCCTAATGGGCTACTTATCTTTGTACATTCTCTAGTAATACATTCAGTCTTGTGTGTTGTGCTCCAAGCTTCTTCTTCTTCCTTGTGCTGTTCGCGTGCTTCCGCAGACGTCTAACTCCAACACTTGGAAAGGGGAAGGGAACAAGGAAAATCATAGACAAGAAAGGAAAGACAAAGGTGGATATTCATTCTATGATCCACTATCTTCCAAAATTGAATCCAGAATTATATTGTGTTATTCATAAGCACTATAGTGAAGAGCCAGATTTTGCATTATTCTCCTTGAGGACTCTTTCAAGATACATGGGCTTTACTTCAATACCCTTTAATGCATACAAAGTTTTGCTACTTGAAAGAACATTTGCATTTAGAATTTTTGGATATGCCCCAAGATTCAATGCTTCAAGGGCAGGCTACTTCCTTTGTTACTCAAGCTATGCAATGGTTGCAGGGGTGTCAGATGTTAAAAGTATTGCTGCCTATAGGAGAAAAGAGTACCTCAAATATAGAGGAGATTTGCCAGAGCCAAGCTCATTCAAAAGAATCAAGAAGGATTAAATATATTTTTTCACAAGACATTGCAAATATGAAGCATGTAACCTTTTTTTGTGTAATTGATCCATGTCCTAATATTAATCCTTATTGATCCATGATCTCTTTTTCTCTGGTGAAAGTCCTATTTATCTAATGATAATATTTTGCATGAGCTCTTTTGTAATTCTCTTCTCAAGAATCAATCAAAAAGCTCTTTGAAGGCATATTTGCCAAATTCAAGCTCATTCAGAAGACTCAAAAAAGATGTACATACATAGACATATTTCTTTTCAAAGCTTATTACATCATGCAATGTACATACATAGACATGTTTGTTTCTCAAAGAAATAAAAGGCATTGCAAATATTAAGGCTTCCTTTGGAATGTAATCTTTTTCATTTTGTGATATTGATCCATGATGTTTTTATCTGGTGATAGTCCTAATATTTTGATGATAATATTTGGCATGAGCTTCTTTGTAATTTTCTTCTAAAGAACCAATCAAAAAGCTCTTTGAAGACATTACTTTTTTTTACTCCTCCTCCTTTCCTTGTGCACCTAAAGAAGCTTGTCCTTGCTTGATAATGAGATTTTTCCATGCCTTGGGTGTTCCATATGGCAAGTGTGTCCTTTTTTGCAAAGAATGCACCATGCACAAGAAGAATATGCTCGAAGAATAGAAGAGTTTCATCATATGTTTATTTCAATTAAAGAAAAATAAATTGAGTAAATTATCTTTGAAACCCACCAAGTAGTATGTTATGTCTTTGGCACTCCATGCCTCTATGATGGTTTCTATAAGCTATGTGGTCGCCTTTCTCAAATTTGTCACATAGCTAGTTGATGTTACCTGCTGCTTCATGATCTTTAAAAAATTATCTAGTTTGACCCACACCTCCATTCTCTTTTTTGCTATTTTTGGTTTGCTTTTTACATTAGTCATGAACTCACAAAACTTTTTCCAGCAATTCCACATGGCTTTAAGTTGTTTTTCATCATGGTTGTTGAAGAATCTCCTTGTTTTTGCACCTCCCATTAAGACATCCTGTAGTACATTACCTGTATTTTGTGAAATCTTTGGATCTTTTCTTAGATGAATTTCACCACCATGAAATCCCATTTTTGAAGTAGAGATTCACAGAATTTTATGCACTCATCTGCAAGAGTTGTAGGCTTGATAGAATATGCATAATCCAAGTGGAGATGGACCAACTTATCAATGATCCTTAACTCTGCATATAGTGTACATATGTGTACATTTGTCAATGCTATTGGAAGTATAGGATCCCAAATCATGCCATAAGATGAGTAGTTATGAAGAATAAAATTTTGTCTAGAAGGAGCCTCCTCAGCCTCAGCTCTAGCAATCCATCCTCTTGTTCCTGGACTTTGCATGCAGTACAAGCAAGGGTACTTAGAATTTTCGCCCCCACTTATACCAAACATGCATTTGAGTGTCTTTAGGTCTCCACTCAAATGCCACTCAACTTTAAAGTTTCCCTACTCTTTGACATTCAACAATTCTCCTGCATGATGCCTCTGAACAACATTTGGAATGTTTGTTTGTGAGAATAACCATTTAAGTGTTTTATGGCTCTCAAATGGAACTTGAGCACAGCCAACCCACCATAACTCCATTTTTTATTGTACTTTGAGAGATGGAGTATTCAATTTTCCAAGGCTATAATCCAAAGCTCTGTTCATCAGTGCAATAGTTATTCTCTCCATCTTTTGATGTTTTTTAAGTCTAGCTTCATCAAGTTTGATTACAAATTTCAACAGACTAGAACATTCATGTTCTTTTATATTATAGAATTGTACCATGTATATTTGAAATCTTATTATATCTATCCATATATTGTTAAATGCATTGTAAGTGAAATGTAACTTTTGTTTTCCTACTTCGTAAGGCATGTTATCGTGAATATGTTTATATTCACCAAATACAGATGTGATCTTCTTATTCAAATAGAGCCGAAGATGGGATCTAGGCAATCCAAAGCTTTTAACTTTGTTAAATTTTAAAAATTCACACCAAACTTTTGAAATTGCTCTATAACCTTTCCTACTCACTCCAACAACATCACAAATCTCCTGAATTTGAGATGGTTCTAGCAGCAAAATCATGTCTGTCATGAGTTTTTGGAAAACAAAGCGTTTCAAGCATGTATTTTCTTTCAGTTTCAATAGTCTTAAAACATCATTTTGACTCATAATTTCATTACAAAAATATATGCGCTCAAAATTGTTCAACTTATTAAAACTTAGCACATTTGTCACATGATCTCTTACAATTTTCATTCTTTTTTTCTTTTGGCCAGATTTTTAAGTCAAATCTAGAAAAAGGGTTACTCGTTTTGACAGCATTCTCAAACCTATAGGAGTATCTTTCATTTTTTTGAAAGATTCTAATTGAGAAGATAAGGTGGATAATTTGTATTCCAACTCCCTCGTATGTAAATCCCTTAGATGTAGTGTGTTTTGTAAATATTTTATGTATTGTACATAATTCCTTGAAATTTCACAGAGCCTTGAACAATAGCCTCGTAAACCATCCTCACCATCTCCTACAAATCTAATGAGATCTTGAAGATTATGAAAAGGGGAATACCTTACAGTTTGTGGATCAATTGGATAAACGGATCCATCTGCCCATATGTCGATATGTTTTTTGCCTTCTTTTTGCAATCCATCCACTTCAGAAGGTTGAAGAGCCCTTTAGAATACCTTTCTTGTCATTGCATACTCATGACTAACTGCAATGTTGATATGGAACTTATCACAATGATTTCGGCTGGTTCAAAGCTCAGTGAGAGTGTTTGGGTTGAGATTCTCCATGGTTTGCTATGAAGAGAGACGCGAAAGTGTCTAAAATGACGTGAAAGAGAGAAACAGGCCTACTATGGAAAGTAGAGTAAAAAAGTGCAAAACATCATAAGCACACATTATATAGGTCCGTGAACAAGAGGAAATTTTGAATTTTGATGAACGCTCAATGAGTACAAACTTCGAGGCATAAGATATCACATAAACTTTTCATGATTATCACACATGTTTCTCTCTCTTCAAAATTCGCATAAGATATGTTTTAAATGAGCTTGCACAGAATTTTTTAAATGATTTGACAACTTTAATCTAGATTAAACACAACTAATTGAAATCCTTACACGGCCCTTTTTTTTTGTTTTTCGCCCTAATGTTTTATTAATCAGCTAATATTTTCATCAATTCAAGGATGAAAACCAAATTCATGAAACCTCTTTTCAACTTTTTTTCTTTTATCATCACTTCTCTAACTTATATTCACTTCAGTTTTCTCACTTTTATTCATCATGTAAAGTTGCATACTAAACGTCCCTTTGAGAACCCTCTTAAGATCTATTTCCCATAAAGGATCAAGAATTGTCTCATAAAGATGCATGCTAAGTGCATTTGTCGATGTCCCAACCTCTTGGAAATGAGATAAAATCCTAACTATCTTATCAAAAGGAATTTTAGCTAATACTGTAGAATCTATATATTCCCCGAACTATGAGATCTTTGTAGTAAAGATGATAAAACATAATTTTTCTACATGTGATTTTGTTGTCCATGTAGCATAGATGTGATAAGCAAGAAGATAATGTTTTCCAATGTAGTTTGAGATTCAAAGGTGGATGTAAGTACAAGCCTCTCACTCTCTCCATTATAATTTGAAGGCTTTTATTCTTTATATGAGTACAATAAGCAAACTCAAATCCATTTAGCAATATTCACACTTTCTTGTTGAATTTTTGGGTCTTTTTTTCTACTAAGCATTGCTATTTTTCCATGCTTCTTTAATTATATGAATCAAAGAAAAGTATGATACTATAATAAAGTGGTAGGTAGGAGATGGTTGAACCACACCCTTGACAAGCAAGAGATGGTTGAACTACATCCTAAGAGGGATGATTAGGAAGTAGTCCTCAATCATGGCTTTTGGGGCAAGTGGTTAGCCCATCGCACTCCTAATTCGGAGATTGTGAGTTCAAATCTCCTATAGATGTAACATTGGTATAAGAGCCTAGGAAGTAGGCTTGGGCAAGGTGGATTGACCCAGTGGCCTCTAAAAAAGGTTTGGGCACTCTATCATGTGAAAGGGTACTAAGGGGGAAAGTGGTGCTTTCAGAATTCTACCCAAAAGATTGGAGTGTATCTCTCAATTTGTAGGTCGGATTGAGGCAATGTAAGATATTGTTGGAAAGATCTTAGAACAAAATTTCCAAATATATGGAGGTAGCTAGGAAGTCTGAAGTCGTTGGTAAATTGTGGGTGGCACTTTATTGAGGGTTAAATATATGGAGGTAGCTAGGAAGTGTGAAGTCGTTGGTAAATTGTGGGTGGACACTTTATTGAGGGTTAAAGATATGGAGGTAGCTAGGAAGTGTGAAGTCGTTGGTAAATTGTGGGTGGCACTTTCCAAATATATGGAGGTAGCTAGGAAGTGTGAAGTCATTGGTAAATTGTGGGTGGCACTTTATTGAGGGTTGTGAACAAGGTTCAAGAAACTATATGAGGTTGAGAACATCAATTCAAGGAACCCGGGGAGTTCAAGAGCTAATCACAGAGGGATACAAGAGCACATCATTGAGGACAATGATCAACCAAGGGGGAAAAGAATGTAATAAAATGATATGTAGCAGATAGTTGAGCCACACCCTTGATAGGGAGGGAATGGTTGAACTACACCCTAAGAGGAAGGATTAGGAAGTAACCCTCAACCATGGTTTTTGGGATAAGTGTTTAGCCCATCACACTCCTATCTGGGAGGTTGTGAGTTCGAATCTCCTATAGATGTAACATTTAATGTAATAATATAAGTCTATGATTTGAGCATCCAGTCAATTTAGATAGATCTAAAATCGAGCATCATTTCATTACTCGTGTAAATGGCCAAAGATCTTGAGACTAGCCTTAAGCATAAGTTCATGTCCTCTCTTAAACAAGTAATCCACTTAGCCTAGTTGTTAAATATCAAGGTTGGAAAGGAAGAGGTCTTGCATTCAACCTCCATGAGGAGCATGGGAAGAGAGTTTTGCCCAAAGAGCTCTAGAGCCTTCTAAATAAAATTACCATGAGTTAACTTGAATGCAAAGAGACTTAAATCGAGTGGCAAGTACACCAACCACTATTGGACTCTAGTGGAAGGTGCTAAAGTAGTGGTGGAGATCACACCCACAATTAGTGGACTCTAGTGGATGATATTAAAAGAATGGTGGAGATTGCACATGCACTTATGCACTTCAGTTACATTTCTGGTCTTGTTGATTCAAGTAGCTATATATAGAGGCATAAGGTTGGGATTAGAGTCATCTCTCTAGCATGTGGTGGTGGTACTAAGTCAGTTTATTACATTGGTACTAGAGCTTTAGGCAAGCTTCCATGATGATCTTGGCAGCTCATCATCATCCTCAAGTTTCTATGGAGACCTTCACATGACCATCATCTTCTTCATGATATAACAATTCTCTTGGATAAATTATGTGCCTATTCTTTCTCTTCATCTCGTGTGAAACAGGCATATGAAACCATTCTTGCCTTGTCATCATAGTTGCTTTTTGGTATAGCTACATATATCAGAGAAAAAAGAACTGGATTTTCTCAAGCATTGTCACTTAGATTAGTATGGTGTGTCTCATCCCTTATTAAGGCAAGACAAGACTTTGATCAGATGATTGCACACGGAGGAAGCAGTGCGAACAGACAGCCTGCCCGTTCGCCTTTTCAAACAGAGGTGAACTGCCTATGATGGAGAACTAGTGCCAATGCAAGTGGAGGAAGAAGGGGAGCCTCTTGCTCTCCTCTCCCTTGAGATTGTGGAGAAATAACTGAAGTGTTGCTCTTCATACCCAGTTTGCACCTCGATTGCACATGTATATCAAATATTGATGGGCCAAAATAGAGCATCTCAGTGCATGTGCAAGACCTTCTTGGATCTATGAGTAGCTTTCCAATTCAACTTTTTTCTTGTTACATTTACTAAAGAAGTAAGTAAAGGGTTCAACCCTCATGTTCATCAAACTCACGGTACAATGCTCACTACAAATCAGCCCATCTCGATAGTAGCTTAACACCCATCAACCAAAAGGCATAGGGGAAGCTACTCGAGAACTAAATTGCTTCTTGCTCTAACATAGACAAAGATGGAGATGGTAGATCTCACATATGACCTTTGAACCATAAGTGTGAGCCTTTCAAACCATAATTTCTTTTCTTTTCCTCAATTTTGGACCTTCCAAGGCATTTTTCAACATGGAGTAGTTCCTTCTTCAACGATTCCATGAAGGACATTTGAGGTTTTAGAGGAGCACAAAGAACATTCCTGTATATTATGTGAATACTTGAAATGAGGGAGAGGAGCTAGGGTGGATGCAAATTAAGCTCCACAAGAAGATCAAAGGACATGAAAGAAGGAGATTGAAACTAATGAGGATGGAGAATGTCTCCTCGAGGATGGAAGGCCATATCCATCTATCCAAACTAAGTATTTTCCAAGTTCATGCTTAATTCAATACTTGATTTTCTCTTTGCTTTCATATGGATTGCATTTACTTATCATTGAAGCATGCTATAAGTCCTCACTTTTGATAATATTAATGGTAATTTTAAAAAATTAATGAAAGCAAAACGGGTCAGCATAGATGTATTGGAAAACACATCAAGTACTTGCTTGAATTGATTACTCATTTTTTCCATTTCATGGGTGCATTTATCCTTCCAAAACAAGCTTACAATTCATAACACAAGATTCCTTACATTCCCGAGGCACTCAAGCATGTGCACTAGTATGTTCCTATCTTTAAAGGAAGCATGAGTAGTGTATTTATGCACGAGATAGATGCATGAAGTGCAACCATGAAAGCACAAGAAATGCTTGAGTTCATTTAGGGCATTCAAAAAACATGTCAACACATGCATGAGAGTATATGCATTTGCATACAAGCACATGCATTTGCAAGAATGAAGAATATAATTAGTTTCTAAGTAGATAAATGAATGTACTTTCATAGTAGTTATCTTAATTTCTAAATCTCAAGTTTGGCATTTAGGAAGACTGACAAACTAGTCAATTGCAAAGTCATGGTAGCAACAACCTTGCAACTCAATTATTTTATAGATTCCTTCCCAAGGTGATATGTAGGTATCTGTTGGAGTTAGATGTCTGCGGAAGCACGCGAACAGCACAAGGAAGAAGAAGAAGCTTGGAGCACAACACACAATACTGAATGTATTACTAGAGAATGTACAAAGATAAGTAGCCCATTAGGGCAATACGCATATATACAAGCCGGGGGGAAAAAACCTCCTAAAGAGGGAAAAAAGTGCCCCGGCGGTCCTAGTGTGTTCACACACATCACTACCTAAATATATCAACAGTATCAAATACTTAATGAAGACTTACACTCAGTACGCTAGATGTCTTGCTTAAGAAAAATAGGCACAAGAAGAAAGTCAAGCATTAAGTTTTCTTGTCATCTTGATAGGCAAAAATACATGAATACTTGAAAAATTATAAATTTCATGATGACTCTAAGTCCAGGAGATACTTATAGAGTCATAAAGAGAAGTTAAAAGTGAGATTTTACACTTTCTTGTGTATTTCCCCTGCATCCAAGTAACTTAAGAAAGTTTCCAAAGTTCCATGAGCACTTTCAAATGGAAGATCTCACTTGATTCCATCCAAAGAAGTGATGGAAATCAACAAAGATTGATTGAGCTTAACATAAATTGAACTTTGAAAGTTCAATAGATAGATAATAGGTTCCATGCTACATCTATAAAAAATATGCTTAGTACCAAGGATCCATGTAAACTTTGGAAGATCTCTTCCTCTTACTTTGTGGTTTCATTTAAGTGATTTGTAGCTTCAAGAGGAAACCTAGACAAGTGATTTTTAAGAAATGAGATAGTTCCTAAAGAAAAGAACTTAAATGAAATAGTCTAGTATTCTATTTCATGAATAACTTCATTTTCTTACAGTATTCAAGGAGAACTTATCTTTTAGGAATACAACAAGTTCCAAGTAATGGATCTCCATTAATCATGAACTTTTCCCAAAACAAGAAATAAGTTCATAAATATGTTAGGACATGTACATGATGATGGACTCCTTTTGAAAGATATTCTAAAGATTGAAGCTATCACGTGATGGAAGCTTCAATTACTTTTGAAGTATATTTTCTTAGAAACAAGGACATGATCATTAAGCCTAACTTATGGGTTTGGAAAGGGAAAGAAAACACCTTCCGGATATAGATGTTTAGCCAAGAAAATTATCTAGAAAAAATTACTTTCATGCATATTAAAGTTTAGAAAATATGGGATCCCCAAATCTAAAGGTGGTTGTAAATCATAATGATAGCTACAACATGCCCAAGTTCCACTTATCCAAAGGAAAGTATGAAAAGAGTTGTTGCATGTAGTCTGCAATCATGATGATGGTAATTAAGTCTTTGGAAGGTAAAACATAAAGTTTTCCTATCCTTGAAGGGATTTCTTAAAGGTGAAATCCAAAATTATGAGAAGATGCTTAGACTTAAAAAGTAGGGAGATTCCTCTAAAGTCCCTAGGATAGCTACTTAAAGCTTTGGTAAGAAAGGAATCTAAAGACAAGAAGTGAAAAGCTCTTATCACGACAAATTGGTTAAGTATAACCAATAGGACCTGAATTTAAGAAATTCAAGAACTCAAAATTATAAACAGCTTTCTTTTTGAAAACCCTAATAAAGAATAATGGATGTTCCATCAAAAGGTTTTCAAGTTTCCAAGATAAAGTGTAAGTCAAAGCATGAGATGGTAAAACGATCTTATGAAGGAACCAAAACCTAGATAATCAAGTTAGAGGTAATTCCTTAGACTTAAAATTCTTTTAAAGATCTTAAGTAAGAAGGTACTCCATAAAGATATGTTTGGACTTTAGGATAAGTATCACTCATATGTCAATGTGAATATAACATAGGGTGGTATGGGATACCAAATTTTATACTCGGATTGATTTAGGAAAGATGGTATGGGACATCACACCATGGGATGATAAGTATTTTTTAGTCCTAGAATGAATCTTGAAGTAATATTTGATCCTCAAGGGAACTAAAACTTCAAAGGAGAAGTTGAAATTCAAGGAGAATAAAGACATGATCTTACAAGACACTTCAAGATTAAGTAAGAGGATCATGAAGTGATTAACTTCCATGACCTTCATTTATAAATCAAATAGTTCAAAGCATGTTCTTATTTAAATTATGGAACTCTTCAAGATAAATTGTTTTTTATTTAGAAATATTGATAGATTTTTCACAAAATATAACTTAAATGAACCTTTCAACTGAGTATAGATATACTAAGTTATATATACAGTTATATATCACCTGTATATATTTCAACTGAGTATAGATATACTAAGTTATATATACAGTTATATATCACCTGTATATATACACACTGGAGTACATATATATATATATATATATATATATATATATATATATATATATATATATATATATATATATATATATATATTGGCGAAAGACAACCTCTTGACTCAAATTAATGCACAAGAATTGCATTCCAAGAAAGGAAGTCATAAAGATACTGAATAAAGGAAAGATTTGCTTAGTCTCGAGTGAAGCATTAGTGATTTGAGTAAAAATTCATCAATCGAACCTCGATGGATCAACACAATGATGCTTTTGTTACCACACCAGTATTTTGTGATTGAATGATGATGTTTAGCTTTACTGCATGGATCTTTTTGCGAATACAATTTTATTTCTCTTAAAGATAGATAAATTGCTTCAATACCTTGTTGAAACATACCCATGCAAAGTTAAAAAGGCTTGAGTCACATAGAGTTTGACTCACATTAGGATTAAATATCCTCGAAATTTGAATTGGTTATACAGAGTTTTAGATCTTTCTTTTCGCTTTCCAAATCTTTCGAATTTGACTCTGATAGAGGTTTTTATTCTTTTCAAGACAGACCAGGGTTATTGGAATGTACAAGGACCCATTCAATCTTCAAAAGGTGCTAATTCTAAGAATAGAGTTTTTTATTCTTTTCAAGAAAGACCAGGATTAGCCGGTTGGAACAAGGTAACCAAATCAAACATCCCAAATAGATGTTCTCTACAAGGACCCATTCAATCTTCAAAAGGTGCTAAGTCTATATTGACTTATTCATTTGAGTTTGTTTCAAGTTACATATAGCATAATGAATTTCAAAGAGTTCAGTACACTCTCGAAAAGAAAATTTAGGAATTGCTCATAAGATTGACAATTTCTGAGAACTTAAAGCTAAAGATTTAGATAAAAGTGTCCTAAGTTGGACAATTTTCATTTTGGATTTGACTTGGTTAAGTTAAAGTAAGGTTGAACAAAAGTAAATGGCAAACTTTCTCCTACATTCTACATAGGCTTTTTAAGCCCATTAGGACAAAGTAGTCCTCCAATCAGGTAATAAATCAAGTAAATGTTGGCTAGAAGTGAACCATAGTACAAACATCCAAGTTCGATGTTTGAGTCGACCAATCTTCATCGAGAAAGAAATCCCACTTTCGTTACTAAGTTCATGCACTAGTGATGCCCATGAATGAAATAGTAATTTGACCCATTTCAAATGTTAGTGCCCAGACAACACATAGTGAAAATGACGAATTGGCCAATCCAACCTTATTATTCATCCCCTACTGTGCAGTCATATCAATTTATCAAGTGCAAAGCTAGATAGTGTTTTACCACAGAGATGAAATCAAGTTCTTCTAGAACATGAGGCTTGGGAGTATGCCTCCAATTACTATATATAGATTTATTTATTAGGAAGAAAATCTTTTCTAGCTACTATATATAACTTTATTTTTGAAGAAGAAAATATTTTCCAATGAAGGAAGAATGTGATAAAGTAAATCTATGTTCTGAGTGTCCGATCGGTTCATCCAGATCTAAAAGTAATTAGTTTATTACAGATATCATGTCGAAACTGATCATGTCTAGTCATAACACATGGTGCCATTGTGCAGATAATCGATGACATTGCATGCATATGAATCAAATTTAAAAAATGGCACACTAATTAGAAAATTCAATCATGCATAGATTAGAAGTTTGCAAATCCATAGTAAAATTCACATAATCACACAAAGACCTTGAATGTCAATTAGATACCAATAACATCCAATAGAGTACTTTTCGTGAGAAAAACAAGAATGCTACATCTATGTGAATGATTTTCATTTCATTAATTAAAATACCAAAAAATGTGAAATTTAAGGGCACATCCATTGGAAAGATCTATGTTGCATCAACCAATCTTTCTCTTAAAGTGCATCAAATGAAATAGAAAGAAATGTACTTCATATGCATACTCATAATTGATATACTTCCTCTCATGTTTGTAGGTAGATGATACTATATGTATACATAGACAGAGAACCTTAATCATTATATTGTTTTTTAATCCCAAGTTGTATAATTCATAGTGAACACTTAGTCTATAAAGTATTCCTTGCCTCGTTCTCAAGATGTATAAATGTTCATCACCATGTGATTGTTCTCCACCACTTACTACTTAACATACTTCGTTATATTTAAGGACCTTTTACTCAATGGTAGAAATACAATAAGCTGTTTATGTCAAGGTGTGTACTGCCATATAGTTTGAGAATATTAAACACTTCAGTCAATGCTATCCATGATGAAGCTTTTGTTATGTGTTCTTACCAATAGGATTCAACCATGGTTGTCATATGAATTTTGTCTCCATCTATAAAATATGTCTGGCATTGTAGCCATCATAACATGTCCTTTACAATACATTGTCAAATAGCATGATTTTCCTTCCTTAATATAAATTCAAATTTCTATTGTTTTTGAATCTACAATTGTGCGGTCCTTTCTTGGGACTAAAAGATAAAGACTCAAATTCCAAAAGATTCCTTTGATTAAGATCTTAAAATCTATTACTGAACTGGCTAGTTACTTCCAACTATTTGGGCCAGTTCTGAGGTACATGAAGTACACTGTTAAAACCATACACTCTTCAACAGATGCAAGTGCAAGTGTTTCTCTTTCCTCTTTCTTCTATAATACTTGAATATGATGTTTTCCAAAACACATCAGGCAAATAAAAGACAACCTCGAAGGAACAAGCAAATTTTCATACAACAATGGTTGCTTTTAGTTTTCGACTGTGCATTGAATATTCCTTTGTGTAAGAATTTGTCAAGAATTATATCCAACGTGTACAAGTCCCAAACCTATCCAGGTAATGAGCAAAAGATGGTTTAGATTCCCTAAAGGAGAAGGAACTAAAAAAAGACTCAACTACCTTCTTTGGAAAACATAATGCTAGAATATATAATCATTATTCATCATCACTTTTTTATATATGATGGCAAAAAAAAAAACTTAGAAATTTCAGTTCTTGAAACCAATAATATGATGATAGTTTTGCAGAAAATGATTCTTATTTTCATATATATATAATGGCATTCGAGGGAAAAGGATGCAGTACAGTGTGTGTCTGTGTGCATGTGTATGTGTGCGTGTGGGCACATACACGCACTGCACGTGTGCACACATGCTTGTGTGCTCTTCTCTTTTCCTTTTTCCTTTTTTTTTGGAGGGCAGAGGAGAGCAATGCATTACAAGCATTGGTTACCGAGGCATGATGCAAGGAATGAAGATAAAACCCTAGCAACCTCTATCATAACATCTAGGTTACATTTAGTTGATTCTTCAACATGAATCCTCCTTGCCCAACCTCCGCCAAATTTGCATTGAAGACTGCTTAAGCACCCATGACCCTCCTACCTAGATAGATATCTTCCTTGGGCTACCTCCACAAACCCTTCTCCCTTTCTGCTACAAGCACCCATGGCCCTCGACCTAGGACCAAAAGCACACTCAGGATATGGATGAAACAATGGAGCCAACAAAAAGGGTGGAAAAAAAGAGATGACACTGTCACCTCTTTTCACCACTACCTAGTAAGTGATTATACCTAGTAAGTGATGACACTGCCAACAAAAAGGGTGGCAAAAAAGAGATGACACTGTCACCTCTTTTCACCACTACCTAGTGAGTGATCATACCTTCACAGAGCAGTAAAGGACATGTATATTAGCACTTCATTCAATCGATGGAGCAATTAGTTCACATGCATCCTATCTGGTGAACGGGATATCATAGCATACTGAAGGATGAGTACTTATTTGATCTCCCATATAAGAAGTCACTAATTATCAAAGCAAGTGAACAAGTTATGTTTACTGTGTCACAACGAAAAAAATTGCACTTGAAAAAAAAAAACATTACAAGCAATCCAGTACGATACTATGACAAGCTCTGGAAACAGGGATGCATGGCATCAAATCAGAGATAACAATTTCTGCTCTCTACTTCGCTGTAAGTTGCTCCCATATTCATGCTTACACTGACAGTTTGCGACACAACCATCCAGGTGCTTTCACCGGACATCTATGTCCAGGATGAGCATACACAAGATCCATTCTAAGCCATATAATTATTTACTTTGAGTAAGGCAGCATTGACATCCCAGCTCTATAATACCTTTCACATGCAATACAGAGAACTTAACAAGAGAGACCAAACATAAAAATCCTACCATCATTTGGTCAAAAGATGTAGACAAGTCATGCGTAATGTCCAAATCTGAACAAAGGAAGACGCCACTGGTGGCATTAATATTTCATGTGCTGTGTGACAGTTTACTAGTGAACTACATGAATCTACAGTCTGTTTAGCGCTCATAGAAACCCAAAAAGTAACATGATTCCTACACACTCTGAGACGGAGTACAAATGAAGAAACTTGGAAAATGATCATCAGATTGATTGAAGTTTCTCTAGCATGTTTTATCCTATTGCGTATCGTAAGGTTGCAAGGTTACATGTCTAAACAGAAAAAACAGTGGCAATATAAGTAACAAAGAAAATATTTTCTCCTGATAAAAATTTGATTGGAGTTGAAAAAATGCAAAAAATATTACAAGTCAGAATATTTGCACATAAAATATAGCGGAGCTGATACTTTATGCAGAGCAATAGACAGCTTCCATTCATATGAAATTGTAAGAGGCTGAAAGTTAGACCAGAAGGTAGCTGAGTTAGACCAGAAGTTATCTAGCGTTGAGAGAGGCAACAATTCACAGCATTCAACAGCACTTCAGAGCAATATATCCTCAAATTCAGTCCCGTTAGCTGCTGCCAATTACAAATTTTGATGTGTTGACATTTAGCACTATAAGGATAAGTTTAAATCACTGGGAGATCCTGCCGTTTCTCTGAACTGCTCTGAAGAATAATAAATGGGTACTGTACACTTTGCCCACATCTTATGCTCACTCGAAACTCCATCCTCATTTGAAAATTTTTCCACCCTAGTCTTGCATGTTCCAATATATTTCACTGCTGAATCAACGGGTGTATTGACTGACTTGTTGTGTTGGTAATCGAAGACTCTTACGGATTGTTGTTTGGAAAGAAATCAGAATCTTGATAACCACATGGATTCTTACTAGCCCAATTCCATTGATCTCTGCACATCTCTTCAATACCATAGACAGCTCTATCACAAACGTAGAAGAAATGTAACTATAGATGCAACAATTATTTCTCAGCTTCATGTCAGCAACCTCCCCATGCAAAAGCCAGTTGTTCCCCATTTACAGCGCATAAGCATGGAAACACACGGAAATGTTGCCCCCATTTACCATCAACACATGCATATGACCATGCAAACACATAGATGAACATTCCCCATTTACCATTAACATATGCATGAGACCATGCAGCTTACTTCCAGTTGAGTTCCTTCTGGGCTTTCTCAGTGGATGCATAGATCTCACTGCAATCTCCTGGCCGCCGATCAGCGAAACAAAGAGGTATCTTCTGTTTGATGAAAAAGATTGAAACATCAGCCTGATTTTGTGATACCAGACATGAGCAACCTTTATGATTCTTTCCTTTGAGAACAACAGAAAGGCAAATACCTTCCCCGAAACTTTCTCAAAAGCAGCAACCATTTCCAACACCGAGGTACCCATCCCCGTCCCTAAGTTATATACAGTACAGCCTGACGTGAATCATGCAACTAATTAGGATACAGTATTTCATTTTTGGAGGAACACATTTCATTACATTCAAAAGGTACAGAAAAAATTTTGTATAACATTTAATTCATCAGTTGAGCTCATAGAATATATTCCTTGACAAAGACAGGCATGAATCACACAAAACAGAAACATGCAGACATTCACTTACAAATATTATACACCGGATTCAACCCATTGTGATCACAAAATCTATCAGTAAAAATGAAGAAAAAATTTGGGAGCTTGCATATTTCATGCTTTCACTAATCAAAAAACATTTAACATCATGCAGTTGTACCTCAGCTTTACACTTTAGATGAGCTTATTAGGGCTATGTGCAGTACCCACAACAATATAAAAAACTTTTGATTAATAACTATTCCAGCCCTTGTATTCATTGGAAAAAAGCTAACAATACTTGTGGGGCTATGAAATGTCAATAAGTAGAAATACTGGATGCTCTCATCACTCCATTGTCTTGAGTCTTCAATCTATTTCATATGAATGGCATTAGAAGAAAGTAAATTCACCTAAGCTTTATTGTTCAGACCTATTTCACACTACCGTGACTTGGGTTTTTTTTTTTTGTGGGTGTGTGTGTGTGTGTGTGTGTGTGTGTGTGTGTGTGTGTGTGTGAGAGAGAGAAAAAGGGGGGGGGGGGGGGGGGGGGGGGGGGGAGGGGGGGCATACTTCAGTGGCCACCAAGCGCCTATTCCAGAATTTATCACATTTTGTGCATGCCATTGGAAAAAGTAAAATATGGAAAGCACTCCCCTCATGCTATGACACAGGTGCTATGTTCTTAATTTTCTTTACTCCACTCCCCCTACAGGCTCTGACAGTAATCCCCCATTAGTGTGTGAGGATCATCATTAATTCTTTAGTAAATGGTTGCAAGAACAAATTATCTTTTTTTAAACGACTGCCTACAAGTTTGGCAGCTAGTATACATACAAGCAAAGCAGATCTCTTGCCAAAGGCTCAGGCTGAGCACTAATGAGATAGACTTTGGCAAGATTCAGGCAACAGACAACCAATGGAAACCAGGTAACACTTACTCCTCCTCCATCTGATAAATGTAAGAAAGTGAAACTAAGGTTTGTTTATTATGGATTAGCATGCAAAAAAGCTACCAAGAAAAGTCCTCGAGGATTTTAGGAAGTAGGTGGCTACCAATTTTGGTCTAAGGCCATATCCAACCCTAAAGTTCAGTATCACTCAGAGTTTTTTCTCTTTGAAGACAAAAACCAAGCCTTGCGGGTCCATGAACATGCTCAAAGATTTATTATGAATGTTCCCATGGACCCACTGTCATCTTCAAATGAGAACCAGATTTTGATCTACTTTGAGTCAGGCCTGTTAGAGCACAAGGGACGAGCCATACAAGTATACACATAAAGAGAGCACACATACACGAGATGTATCAAAATTTTGATAAGCCTCCAATTAACTACAAGTGCTACAAGAGCATGCATGTACATAGAAATAAACTAAACTCTAAAACACTATTCACACCCTCATACTAGCCAAAGAGAACCTTTCAAGCATGCTGATGAAGTGGCTCAAGTAGAAGCTTAGGCACACCTCCCAAAGATGCTCCTCCAAGTGTACAAGGGAAAACTCCACTCACACACACCAAGTTGAAGTTGACACTCCTCAAAGGCTGTCCAAAGAGTATGCACAGCACACTCCTCAAGAGTAAGAAGTGGGGGCGATGAAATTAGGCCATTGAAGAGGCTAAGTTAACTCCAAGCGAATCTCTTTCAAAGACAGCGAATCCGCGAAAAGTGTTAGCACACTCTCTCCTCAAAGAGAATATGTGCGTCAAGTACTTCATGAATATGTGCTTCATTTCCAAAAGCCCTGAATGTCGTTTTTTTTACATTTCTTTAAACATTTTTTGCCTACGGCTGAAATTGACATAATATACAATCTAAATATAAATGTCCATGATATATACAATGATTTGACAAATCTAACCTAATAAATACAATTAGGGTTCATCCAAATGACAATTTCCCTACAAAAACTGACTATATTGCCTTTCTGAATAATGTTTCCAAACCTTCCCTTGGGTTGGTCCCTCTATATTGATGACGGCATATGTGGCCCAATTGACAAAGATATAGGAAGCTGAAAAGATATAGGAGGCCTGCATAACTGGAACAAGTAGCTTATATGGGTGGATATTGAAAAAAAAACCTTGAGTTTTGTTGCATTTGCAGATGAGGAGGGACTCATAGACCACACTCAAGATCTAATTTACAAAAACTTGCCCATCTCATGTTTTATATGCCATAAACGCCATTTTCCTAGAGATTACCCAAACAAGAGACCAAGAAATAAAGCAATGAAGACTCTATTATTGTCCAAAGGAAACCCTATAGCCAGTCTAAGAACAAAAATTGTAAGAGAACAAAGAGAAACTACAAGATGATGATGAGCTTCTACCCCTCTCCATGAAAGAAAACTAGAAAACAATTTTGTCAATACTAATGATCAGGTTCCAACAGCAAGGAAGAAATGGCCATGGAATCATGTCTCCCTCTTTGCAACTCTTGTAATGGAATTCAACCCTACAGAAAGAATTTATTGTGAAGGTAATCCCCCTCTTTCTGCCCGGTAATCCGTTTCTCTATTCTCTTCGGTATGGATTTTGCTTCTTTTGATTGGGGCATCATAAACATCCAAAAGTGTAGAACTATTAAAAGTGGTTAAAAGATCTATCTTGACATATTAACCTCCAAGAGATCAAAGTTCACGACAAGGATCTTGCATGGAATCTAGATAATGTTTCCAATAAGCCCTTAATCCACCACCAAGCATCCTAGAGGTAAGGGAGGGCTTAGGCACAAAGTCCTTAAAAGTCATTTTCCCATTTATGTTTAAAATTAAAGTGGACTCTAATCCCTGCTGCACCACATCTGAAGTAAATAGGTTAGTAAATCTCATTGTTGGTAAAGAACATTACTCTTGGGACACCTTTGTTTCAATCTATTCCCGTCCTTGATCATGCTAAATTAAATAGAATCTATGCCTTTGTGGATGCCATCAATACAATTACCTGATCCCCCACTCTAATAAGAACTTGATGGACTCATAATACTCCCTTTTCTTCAAAATCAAGAAAGCGAAGGGCAGCTACAAAAGGTGCACTAAATTTACACGATAAGCTCATGCTACTCCCATGTCTTTCTTAAAATTAGAAAAGCTAAGTATAGATACAAAAATTATTGATGCCATATGAACTAGGATCCTACATCATGAAAGTGCTAAGAATACTCACAACTAAGATTGTGTATTCATTTGCACCATTCCAAGTGATTGTTAGCTGGTTTTGCAAGATGTAATGTATATATCTAACATCAAAAAGTTTGCTCGTTGTTGGATGTAGTGCAGTAGAGGCAATTGCCTTGAGGGGGACCTTGAGGAGTCCCCGCGTGGAAGTTGCCCTTGGAGGAGACTCGCCCCAAGGAGGGTCACCCTTGATGGATTCATTTGCACCATTCCAAGTGATTGTTGACTGGTTTTGCAAGATGTAATGTATATATCTAGCATCAAAAAGTTTGCTCATTGTTGGAACTTGGATGTAGTGCAATAGAGGCAGTCGCCTTGAGGGGGGCCTTGAGGAGTCCCAGGGTGGAA
The DNA here is from genome assembly GCA_020310875.1 of Ceratopteris richardii. Taxonomy (NCBI): domain Eukaryota; kingdom Viridiplantae; phylum Streptophyta; class Polypodiopsida; order Polypodiales; family Pteridaceae; genus Ceratopteris; species Ceratopteris richardii. The sequence goes on from CM035440.1 coordinate 28,675,071, forward strand.
GTTGCCCTTGGGGGAGACTCGCCCCAAGGAGGGTCACCCTTAGGGGGAACTCGCGGGTCGCCCAAGTGGCACTCACCGTTGGGAGGACTTGCCTCGAGAGGGTCGTCCCTCGAGAGAGGGGGGCGACTTGCCTTGTCAGTTGGAGTCGATCACCCCAAGTAGAAGAACATGCATCAACATCACATATTAGGTTGCCCAAAGAAAAAGAGAGAAGGGTACAACTTGGCATCAGCAAGAGTCACCAGCATCAACTTGGCATCTGCAAAGAGTCTCCTACTCCACTTGTCGGGGCTTGTGGAAAAGCAAAAATGAGTCACCCATGTGAAGTCCCAAGAGTGCCAAATGGGTCGCCTAGAAGAAGGCCCAGAGGTGCCAAATGAGGTGGACAGCCTCCCTTGATGATGGTACTCGAGTAGATGAAAGGGGTGGACCAAGTGGAGGGTGGTCATCCTGGAGATGTTGCAAAGTGTCACCCACGAAGTACACAAGTACGCCCAAAGTTTGATCACCTAGAAAGTAAACAAAAAATTCGATCGCCCAAGAAGCACACAAAAATTTTGGTTGCCCAAGAAGTACACTAAGTTTTGTCAAAAAAGCAAGTACGCGAAGGCAAGAAAGTTTGATCGCCCAAGGAAGTACATTAAGACCAAAAAGTTTGGTCACCCAAGGAAGAACACCAAGACCCAAGAGTTTGATCTCCCACAGAAGATGATCACCACTAAATCACGTAGGTGTTAGAAGCCATCCAACGAGGGAATATGTCCAAAAATTGTTACCATGCCATATAGGTGGCGGCCCACCTAGGCAATTGCCCTCTATTGGTAGCCACCCTCCTACCAAGTTGCCATACCATTCCGTGAAGTGTAACCTATGTTAGAGGGCATTTTTGCCCTCCTCCAAGGACTACCTCCACACATTCAAGCCACTCATATCATATATGACTTACCAATATCTATATAACAGCAGATTGGCACTCATTTGGACATTATGTGCATGTGTGCAAAAGGTACCCTAGTTTGGTTGGCATCTATCTGGTTATCCTTGTTGTGTTTGAGGTCAGGCTGCCTATTCAAGTGTGTTGGGCTAGTTCTATTGTAAGAATTCTTGAGTCTTAGGCTAGCCTTGAGGCTTGGACCACTCCTATACGAGACTTGGACAAGTGATGAAATCATTCACCATAGTGTTCCATGTTGTTTCCCTGTAGATTGTTTGGATAATTTTCAAGGTGTGCTGAACTGTCCTTGGTGTGTTCCTATTTGCTGGAATGACCCTTTTGCCTAAATGTGTGATGGCTGTCATAATCTTTGCTTCTAAGTTGATATGTGTATCTTCTCGTGTATCATTTGAAAGCATGAATCTTCTGATTTGATTATCCTTGTATGGCAGTACTCTAAGCATTGAGCTGGTTAGTGTGGAACATGTGCTACTGCGGGAAGAGTCCTCAGCAAGGGTGGTTGAGCAAGTAACCTCAGTGACGGTAGGCAAAGTGGCGGCAACCTTGCTGGTCTAATGGTATGAGTGTCTATTATTCCCTGAATGTTCAAATACAACCTGGGACTGTCTTAAGTTAAGGATTGGTCACAAGCTGAGCACTAGCTGAGTATTTTTCCTGCTTCATTGTGTCGGCATTACATGTTATTTTGGATTACTTCTATTTTGTTTTGGAACCCCTTTGTGTACTATCTGGGACTATATCTTGCGGTTCACAATCCTTCAAGGATATTGCTATTTGTGGTGAGTGTCTCTTTTGCACAAGCATGTTACGGAGTATACTTCTCCAAGAAGAGCCCGTCCATGAAGTAGCCACCCAATGAAGGCACAGCTACATTGGACAAATGGATTTGCAGGGATATAATACCCTCTCCAAGAAAGGTTCATGAAAGCTTACCAAAGGGCCTAAGCTGATTGTGACAGGCAAAAAGAGAGGCACTCAATGTTGTTTCCATGATATAGCCAAATTTGGAAAATTAATTGTTTAGCTAAAGTGAATTCTCACATGGACCTTCTGCATAAGAGCCTAAGAGGCTCGGCCTTATGAGCCAAAAGGGCCTTGACATATTATCTTCTAAGCATGAAGTGGATTCCAGATGCACCAAACTTGATTTTCCTAATGGTTGTCAATATAGAAAGCAAATGAAAAATTACTATTATTTTTTCTATAGCATGCCCATTAGTTTTTTTGTTGATGATCTGTTGAGAAAATTATGAGTTCATTTGTTAGAATCTAAGGATGAAACCCTTGCTAAGTTCGAAAGATTCCATGTATTAGTAAGAAGGTAGATTCATTTCACGAACAGAATCGCTGTAAGGTTCTTCCGATTCATTTAGTTTGGCTCACATATGGTTCTTAAGGTTCATGTTGTTATCTTTAGTAATGTGTCATGCCAACATCCAAAAATTTAAATCTGTGTATACTATCTTCACATACAATTCCTCTAATGTCTTCGTGTGTACAAGTTTTGAGCTATAGATTATCTTTCATCAAACCAAGCCTTGGAGCATATCAACCCTTTACAATTGTCACTACTATCAAGTTTCAACCATATACCTATATTATATATGTCTTTCGTAGTCATCAAATTTTCAAGACAAAAAATTGTTCTACTGATAGCTAGAAGTTGTGTGCTAAGGGCTTCTCCATGTGTTCTTTTACAACACCCAAGCCTGGAAGGCACCCCCCCAATAACAAAAGAAATTTGCATGCTGTCTCTCCCTAAAGATAAGACATCATAAATTAGCTTCTACTCCTCAATTTCATGATGATATATAAAGCGCTGATATGACACTTTTTTTGGTACCACCTTCTGACTGATACTTAATAGTGCTCCCCTACCCTCACCTGGGTGTTTTGTACACTACATTTTTTTTGTTCTAACTTTCTATTCTCTGCCCGCAATTCTTTCCCTGCAATAGACTGAAGAACCCAATCAAAGTATTGAGCCGATTCCCATCTTCAAAAATTTATAAATAATGTGGTCAGTCAAGAGAAGATATACAAATCCTCCATAAATGTTGATTGAAGCATGCTGGGTCTGCCAGAAAGGTCACATGGGAGTCATCCTTCCTCAGGTCGTTGACTAACGGGAAGCCACTAGGATGATTAAAGAGCAGCAGCCCAGGCAATGCAGAGAACTGAAGGTGGGGGCCCTCCTTGATGAAAGAGCAGCAAATGAACTCAAACCAAAACCTAAAGATTATAGAGTGATAAACTTTCCAAATTGCAAATGTAACTGGAACTTTATTATTTGTAATGCTTCATGAAACCAGCAATATACAATCATGCACTGAATTAAAAAATGAGACAAAATAGTACCTTCTGTCAGTATACTACAAAACTTATGTGACTAAATCAATAATCATGTGCACTCAATCGCACCATGAGCAAATAAAATATTTCCTAAAATATCTAAGAGATTATGAATAAAGTTAAAGAGCAAATATAATGTATAAAAGTATTTCAAACAGCAAGACCAAGAAGAACATTATTCCTGACCTATATCCTTTGTAGAAAAGATCTTTCTAAGAGCTGCAATATGTCCCATAGCTAAGTCCATTACATGAACATAATCACGAACCTGCAAAAAGCATGTCTAAATGTGACATATATAAAGACTAAAGTTGAAAGAATTCAGGCTCAAAACTAAGGAACTTCCTATTCAATATTAACTGTTGTTTATTGTCAATAGTCATCTACAATATTCTCGTTAGTACCAAACTTTTTTCAGAAACCAGATCCAACTACAAACAAAAATAAACTATGCATGGTCATTCATTTAAATGTACATCACACCAAATACATCTTATATATATGTATATATTTATATATGTATATATGTATATGTATACGTATACGTATACGTGTATATATATATATATATATATATATATATATATATATATATATATATATATATATATATATATATATATATATATATATATATATATATACTTTCTCTGTGTGTGTGTGTGTGAAAAACATAAAAATACTTTATAGAATAAGCCTATGTCAGTGGGTATACAAGGAAAACTTGTGTAGGCAAATACACCATGCTTATTTTTTTAAGCTTAATGTCTCCTTTACAAAACAATGTCCTTTGATGTGCATCAAGTTGTGGTTGTGACAAAACTAAAGACTTCCCATATAATAGTACTGAGAAGATAGATGTCTAGTCTTAACAACACTTATTCAATATGAGAAAACAGCACATTGGGATGTGAAGCTATTCATTACGAACCCATTGAAACGTCGGAAATTGTGATTTGGGCATGGAAGGGATGTTCATGAATCATACCCACAATTGCAATAGTGGGTATATTGTCCTCTTGAGAGTGGTGGAAAGCTCTATTTCATGGTGCTTCAAACTTTAAACGAAAGTAAAACTTTTTGCTATGGACACTACATAGATTTCAGCTTTTGAGGCTCCCTAGAAAACCATAAGTTGATTTGCTTATGCAACAATCTTGGTTTGCTATCTTGGTTTGCTATCATTGGACGTAATAATACAAAGCTTATGCCATGTACCCACCGTCCACGTCACAATGTCAAGTTCTACACATGCATGAAACATATTAAAGTGCAATATCATTTTATCATCATAGTATGACCATGAGATTCAAATGGAGATTTAATCGTGTTAATCGTTTAGATGGTTTAGATCCAAAATAAAAATCGAGGTTTTTATCCCTTTGAGGAGAATTTTATTTTTATAAGAAATAGATGTAGATATTTCACATATATACATCACATATAGTAATACATACAACATTATAAGATCAAGATATAAACTTTTACATAGTATCGAAATAAAATGTCCAGCACACAAGCATGAAAAAGGCACATATTTTAAGGCTACCCTGAGTATATATATTTAAAAAAATCGTAATAAAAAATTGTTGATAGAGATTTAAATCAAGAAGGATTTAGAAGGTTTCTATTTTTAGCAAAAAATCGTGATTTGGTCGCACTATGTTTATCATGCAACTACATGATGATCACTTAATCTCAATAATAGTTGGGGTAAAAGGCTCCTACGTTCCTCGTCTACATACATTGTACTCTTGTATCCCCCCTTGTAAGATCTAAGTTGCCTTCCGCTCTCTTCCCAACCTTAAATAGCTCTCGCCCATGTACTTCTAGAATCCTCTATAAGGTCCACATATCCTTCATAAGGCCACTTTGAAAGTATGTTATATTCTCTATGTTTTGATTCTAGATTAAACATTAGTGTGCCTACAAGTGACAAGGGCCAAGTACGCCAAGGTCCTAAACTCGAGGGAGCCAAGGCTTAGTAGAGAATATAACTCCCCCCTTCTACATTTGTATCATATGATAGCTCTTCAAAAAGAGCTCGCCGTACTTTATGGTTTCATTTTCTTCAAGTAATACAAACATCAATAAAGATGCCCCCTCCTCTTAGGATGCATCAATCCAAAGTTGAAGACATCAAGAAATTGCAAGCTTTAGACTAAACTTGTCTTTTCCCTCAAGCTATAGTAGTACCTTTGAAGCAAATTTCTCATTAAAACCAATGCCCTTTTCTTAGGCAAAAACTTTCAGAAATAACAACACGATGAGCTTTAGAGTGATTCAGTGTACCATCTTTCACATAGTATGACAAGATGAGCTTTAGAGTGATCGGATGTACCATTTTAATTACAAATTGATTTGTATATTCATTCAGGGCATATTTTTCCCTCTTTGTTTCATGATACAATTTACAAATAATATCAGCATATTCCAATTGCACTACAGCCAGCAAGTTTTCAAGCTTTTATACCCTTTGTCGAAAACTTGGCTTCAACTTCATCCCACATGGTATGAGCAACAAATGCATAGCAATCTAATACATGACGATCTTGAACAAGTACTACTAGATAAAGGTGCCTCCAACTTCTTACCTCCTAATGTTTGCACATCCATTTCCACATGAGCCTAGCATCATTATTTCTCAACTATCATCATCGAGGCATCATGAACATTTGCATTGAAAATATATATACTAGAAAAACATAGTAAAACATGCACAAATTACAAGTAAAATTTTTACCTCATTTGTATGGTACACCTAGCCACATATATACCATAATGAGTCAAGGCAAACCCCAAATTCACCCTCAAAAGAAAGTGCAACTATAAGCTCATGGTAGTCAACCACAAGACTACATAGCATATCAGCTCCATTATGCACAGTATGGACTCAATACTATGACATCCCCACTTCAGTGCCCAATAGTGGGTATAGAATTCAAAGTGAATACATGGTCACACACACACCCCACTACTCGCACACACCTAGCCATATGCTTAAAAATAGACGTAAAAGAGTATCAAATATGTCCAGCAAGCTAACATCTATTTCTTTCATGCATAAAAATGAGAGATGTAGAATATCTTTCACAATGACAACAACATGAGGAATCACGATGGCCTCAGGACCTTTTTGTTTATGGATGATCCAATCTATAAAATGTGGCCCTTAATCTTGGTAAAAACAATGGAGATACACTTTAAAATTTAATCCACTAGCTTGAAGCCAACTTTTTTCGACATTGATGCATAAGCAAGACATCCAATAGCATGCACATGAGAAGCAAATGACTTGCAAAGATTCCAAGCCTCTTGAGAACTAATAGAGTGCAATGTCTTAGTGGAACACTTATGAGTATCATGCATACATGATAATCTCAAGATAGAAAATATGGTGTCACATACATATTCTAATGGATCTCGCCATGTCCAAAGTTATCAATATTCCTCCCAACGACACCATTTCTTTTAGGGGTATATCCTCTATGCCATCACGAATTGATGTTGCCCTCTCCCCTTGATAACCAAACATGTGTCAAGGGCTTTCATGTATACTCCCTTGTTTGGTCAAAATAAATCATGCCCCCTTCATGACATGACATATCATGCTTTGAACTTTTCCTTCAAAAACAAACGATTGTATGTCTCAATTAAACATCAATAAGAGTCATTAACTACTTTTAATCGCAAAAAGACTAAGTAAACCAATTACATAAGCCTCCCTTTGAAGTTTGCACCACTCATAGCTTTCTTTGAACTCAATCAAAAGCATCCTTGGGTAAGGAGGGATACACCCAAACACGATAGGTTTATATCTACCACTATTTAGTAAGCCATTAATAATGCATTTCAATATTTCTCCTTACTAATGATCTTATACAACCATCCTAATAGCACTTACTCCAATAAACAAACAACTTGTGTGCCTTTACAGATCCAAAAGATTGGGGCAAACTTCCCTTCCACCTTGTGATCCACGCCATTCAAGCCTAGGTACTTCTAATTCACCATACTCATTGCCAACAACATCAATGATGCATCTTGTCAATGATTGACCGGTTGGAAAACATTGTCCTCTTGAGGGGTCCAAACCCTAATTTCCAACCAAGCCTAATTTTCAAAAACGGCCAAAATGGTCAAACATTATTATTGCATATGCTTATACTATTCATCAAGAGCTATCTATTGACACATAACACATCATATGACCATATATGAGCCCTTAAACTAAAAACTCTAATTATAGGGTTAAAACATGTTTCAAGCCTTTTAGCACTAAGGAATAAATTAAAAGAATGATGTGACCAAGGGATCTATCCATAGGCTACCAAAACATCAGCTACCAAAACATCAGCTACCAAAACATCAGCTACCAAAACATCAGCTACCAAAACATCAGCTACCAAAACATCAAGTTGAAACATAGTGTAGCTTTTCTTTCATTTGTTGAAAATTTCACCTTTGTTGATGACATGTCAAGAATAGTTAACAATCGAAAAACATGTTGCCTACAAACTTCTAACAATCGCCAAGACAATAAATTGTCTATAGAGCCTAGTGTGGACAACTATTGATCCATGGCTAATGTGCAGTGTAACTTTGCCCTTTGTAAATAACACCCACAACCAACTACCTAAGGCAAGCACATATGAAGCCTAAATTTAAAAAACAAAATAAAATAATCAACAATTTTCAAGTGCTTTTGTTGAAGAGCCCAAGCTCCAATACCAAATGTGATGGACATTTTTAAATGATGAGCTCATTACCAAGGTGAAAATGAATACAAATTCAAATCCACCATGAAACACACTTGAGTCTGGAGGTATCCAAAAGAGGAAGCCCATTGATGAGCCATTTTTTAGAATCCCAAGAACTTGGCAAGTGCCTCATTTCAAAATACAAAACTTGATTTCTAGTAAAATGAAAAGGAAGGATATGGTTGCATATAACAACATGCCCCAAAGGTAAAAACGTCCGAATGCATGAGTTTTTCTTCCATGAAATGTCCCAAACATGCCTATGCCCTTTGTCTGAAGGGCTAATATCAAAACCTAACCTTGAGCAAGGCAATCGTCATCCAACATCCCATCCGCAAACAAATATAAGATCAAAGTACTGAATTGAACTCAAAAAACCAAAGTTTGAGAAGTTCAAGAGTATAAGACATCCATGGATTGGAACAATAGAAAACATATAATTGTATGATGATATTAATCACAGGCATGACTATATACTTCTATCAATTTATAGAGCATAGGAGGTAGATAATCTCTACAAAACACAAGACAAAGATATATACAGAAATGTGACCGTATGACACTTTCTATTTGTCTTGACTCTGCAATTACATCCAAGTAATGATAGCTGTATACCTTACATAGGTGATATCAATGAATATGTCTCAAGGATTGTTGAAAGTAAAGAGCTCAATGCCAGTAAAAGAAGAACAAAGGAACTTACTCCTGTACCATCTTTTGTTGGGTAGTCCTGGCCAAATACCGTTAATTCACTTCGCCTTCCTACAGCAACTTGTTGGAGGAAAGGCATGAGGTTGTTTGGAACACCTCTTGGATCCTCCCCTATTAATCCGCTTGGATGGGCACCAACAGGATTAAAGTAACGCAGAAGGATAATCCTCCATTCCGGATCTGCCACATGGAGATCTCGAGCAATCTCTTCAACAAACAGCTGAATCACAGATGCAGCAGAATAATTACGACAAGCGGAAAACACAAAAATGAAAAGCCAATTCAAAGTTACCTTTGTTCGGCCATACGGATTCATGGTTGATAGTGGGAAATCTTCTGTGCAAGGAACAGCTTTGGGTTGACCATAGACTGTTGCGGATGAAGAGAATACAAGCTGCAAATTTCCATTGCATCACATAAAGAATTCAGTAACTTGCATGTCAAAAAAATTAAACTAGGACACCTTTGAAGTCAGCTACTCTTGCCTTTTTACAATTATGCTTTCCCATAACTTCAAGAAGATTGATTGTGCCAATCATGTTATTTCTATAATAGTACAAAGGTTTGGCAACACTCTCTGCAACAGCCTTCAAACCAGCAAAGTGGATAACAGCATCAAACCTACATAGACGTGAGACTTATAACACATGTTCAGGGAATCAATTGGGCCTTCCACTGAGTGTAACATCAATGCACACCTTGCAAGGGAGAAAACCATCTCCAAAGCATCCTTCTCTCTGATATCCACCTGCGATAAAAACACAAAAAAATCACACTAGAATGCCATTTTCAAGAATCAGAAGGAAAAAAAATGAGACTCCATAGCCGTTCAAAAGCCTGAATAAGTCATTTTAAACTTCCACATGAAGAGCTGAGTGGCGTGATTCTCTTGATGCACGGCTTTCAGTACTATAGATGGCTCCATTAAGATTTCTGCCCTTAGCTATTATTGAAATTATAGCTAAAAGCTTGAAATTACGGTCAACCCCCAAGCCTATCAGTTTCGTATAGCATTTTTTAACATGCATAAAGTAAACCGGTTTCTACACAATTCACATATAAATTAAATCATACCAACTGCGCCCTGAGTCATCCACACCTCATCGGATAACATTGAGCAACGACTTAAAAGAAGACTATCATTGTAGAGTTGGCTGTTATGGGAGAATGAAAGTGTCCATTATACGTGAATATATGTGACAGTTACGTATTCGGCGTATAGAAATATAAATTTGAAAACCTCCCGGGAGCCACACTGCAATGCAGAATGCACCAAGCCTCCTTTGACTGACAATAATCCGATGTGCATACTGCGCTCCGCGTAGTAGCGTGATGGCATGATATGCAAGCTACGATGAAAATTTGTGCAGAGAAGGTTGGCAGGTCATAGTACGTCCTAATAGGAGTCTTCATTTTAAGATAACAAAAGAGATGGATCTGCATTTCGCCGTTGTTTGAAGGTAACCAAACCTGAAAGAAATAGAGGTTATGACCATTCTTGCCAGCCAGATCTGCAACTCTTTTGATAGACTCCTCTACAGAGTTGTCGAGGCTATCAATGACAACCACCTTGTAACCTTCCAACAAAAGCTGCAGCGTTGTATGGCTTCCTATGAATCCTGCTCCGCCTGTGACAAGAATGGTCTTTGTGTGATGGTGAGGATCACAGCCATTCGAGATCCCCCTCATCAAATGGTTCATTGTGAAAGGAAAAAGAGGTATGGGATGAATCCCAGCGGAAAATCGCCGCACAAGAAATTATAGCCGCAGAATAGCGACCATGGACGCACGCACAGCCTGTGAACAAAATTCCCGTGACAAGATAAAGACTGGCTGCGACAAGCGCATAGATCCTACGCAAATATCTCCTTTCGACGGCATTCTATAGCAGGCGCACAGACACCATGGCCGGCCTGCGGAAATGACGGACTAAAGGAAGTCCGGAGGAGGACGCCGAATGAAGCGGAAGCGGCTCCAAATCTTCAAATGGACATTGAAAAACTAATCCCTTTAAACAGCACCCAATAACCGAAGGACCAAATCCCGATTGTTATTGGCAGGCACGCCGCACGCTCTCACAGCAGGGAAGATGGGTCCTCGATTGACGAGAGCGCATAAAACTAGAGCGAGATCCGCCAACTCAGGTTCTTCCTCACTCGCACCAAAGATGAATCTGCGTGTTACAGCAAGCACAAGCAGAAAGCTTCTGCTACATGAAGACCTCCACACAGCAGAAGCTTCCTCATGCGCACGAGAAGGGACGGAGAGAAAGCCAGGCTTGCCTACAGCTTCGCTTCGAGGAGGAAAAGACCAGGAAAGAGGAAAATGTAACTTGTAAAGATAAAATTGCCTGTCACGTGGACCTCTCTCCCGAAGCCAACATGGCCCTACATATCCTAAGTGGCAGATCTCCTCACCCTTCGTCTTCGCCATCCCTTCCATTACACACAACAAGATTTCGCAGGTATGCTCTCCCGCCCAAGGTGAGCATATTCCTCACAATTGTGTGCCAAGTAAAGCTTCACGCCCTGGCATACGGAGCATGCCTCTTTGCCCACATCTCTCATGAAGAGGTTGAGAGGGTTGGATAGATTGGATAATTGACAACATGGGATTCCCTTCACACATCTCATTGGATGAATGCTTATCATGTTGAATGTGGTCTATCAAAGGCACTTCTGAGTAAGTTCCATACATGTATTCCACCAATGCAACTTTGTGGGTTACGACTTTCAAATCCTGTGGTCAATGTTGGTAGGACGCACCTTCATCCACATGATGAGATGAAATCAACTCCCTTCAGGGTTGTGTTGGCCATCGAGCATTTAGATGGATGTCATTGGTGGCAAGGGTTGTGCTTGTTGCGGTAGTTCTACATTAGTTCAAACCAATCTCCTCGTTTGGTTTCAAGGTCATCCCTATCCATTTCCTATCAGTAGCGAGCCTTTGGGCTCTATGCATCCCTAGTAGGTGCTAGGTATTCTACCTTGCTTGTGTGGGATTCAGGTGCTAGGTATTCTACCTTGCTTGTGTGGGATTCAGGGTGTCCTAAATGTATTATGCTCTTCATTGTTCTTTCAATTATTTCAATCTACGAGGAAGATGTAGATTGCAAGATCAAATTTCCTTTTAAAGAAAAAGGAAATCCATATTTATAGAGATGAATTGGATTGGACCTTTACAATATGAAATTGTAGCTTCATATGAGACATCAAAGGGGGTGTGGTGTAGTGTTAATACTCTTGAAGTCTAGGTTGAAGATCCATGGTCCAAGCCTCATTGATCGGCTTGACATGAGCCTGTGATGTGGAGGATAAATGGATCCTCTTAAATAGGTGTGTCTTTGTGTGTATGGATTTGTTCTTTGAAATTTCTAACCTAAAAGGAGAGTAAGGCATAAGATTGAACTCAAAAAAAGACACATGCACACAAAAAGAAAGGTTGGGCCATGAAGAAATTATTTTCTTTTATTTTGAGTCAACTTCAATGTGAGAGAGGTATCCATATAACAACAAACAACTCTATCAAGTATGCTATCTACCCCAAACAAATAAATTCATTGATAGTATGCATATGCATCTTTAGGCTCCAAGAAACTTTGAACTTTCCATTCTTCTCTTGTAAATGGTGATGTCCTTCTTATGAGAAATAAAGACAATTACTCAAACATTATCAATGTGGAAAAGTTGCATGGAGGACTCCAAGCCGACATGCTTTACATTAGATGTGCATTTTCTCATAATAAGACACAATTGTCTCGGAATTTTCCTTTTATTTAAAGGACTCTATTTTATATCACCTTGGAAAAGTGTGAAAGCCATGAGATGGTACTTCGATGGACGTTGAGCAAGTAAACTTGAAGCTTGAACAAGTGATGTTAAGCTATATGTGTATAAATCCTCTCTCTTGAATGACCATGAATCAATGAGTCTTTCATGCATCACAATGTAAGAATTGTGATGCCTTCCCACCTACCAACAAACATGGGAGAGACTTGGGATGGCAGGAGGAGTCTCCATGGTTCCAATGTTAAAGTTAAGAAGGAGACGAGAATAATAAATGAATGTCTCTAATCACCCTTTGAATTTTCCACAAGTTGAAGAGGTATTGTCAATCCTCATTTGATTATTTCTCTCTTCTCTTCTTTTGTTATTGCAATTTCCTTACATTTTTGGCACATAGACAAATTCTTGAATGTAAAAAGTTTGGCAATTATGCATGTACTATGGTGTAAATCTCATCATACTATGCCTATGTGATGGATGATTGGAAATTCAGGTGAATGTATGATTACCATTCATTTCAACCTTGTTTTTCTCATCTACTTGACTATCTATATACACTCCTTTCATGAATTTTAATGTCACAATATACAGTCTTCTATTCATATGATAATGGCTTGAAGTTTCAAAGCTTTTTTTTGTAGAAAAAACTAACAAAGATATCCATTTTTCTTAAAGGCTAGTGTGCAAAGTCAAAGTGAGACATATTTAGAAAAATTTTGAAAAAAAAAATTGTGCTCAAAGTTTTGATGTGAGGTTTTGTTGGGGCCCATTGGTTCCATGGAGAGGATAGTGGACATGTGGAACTAAAAGCACATACAGATGTATATTTTGAATTTGAAAAGAGAGAACCTTTGAAATTGAAAAGACATGCAATAATCAAGTGTGTTGGAAGGGAAGGGTATATGTCCAAAACTTTGGGTGAATTTTTATACTTTAAATACTTGAAAATAGAAAAGTGATAAGGTAGGTGTACAATGATAATAAAAGCATAAGTAGTTTTTTTGGGAGCAAGTGTGGAAACAAATAGCATCTAGTGAAGGAAGACATGTGGAACAAAGTGAATCAATCAAAAGGATGAAGAAAAAAGAAGAGCTCACAAAAGAGGAATAATGATGAACACTCTTAATTTCTTTCAAAACAGTTGTAAAAATGCATTGCACCAAGCAAAGGAGTCATGAATATTGATAATTGTATTACATTCATTGTGAGCCTTTGTGAAAGCACCAAAAGAGTCCTTATTTGAGTTATTAGGGACTTTTTCCCATTTTGAAATGAAGAAGGATTGGTAATACCATAACTTGATTTATTTTTGGGTGTTGTTTTTCCTTCTACATGAGCTTTATTGGAGAGCCAAGACACATGTACCCATACGTCTAATCATATTACCTCAAAAACTAATCATTTTGAGTTTTATATTTTGAGTTTTATAATCCACCACTTTATTTCACTCAAATGCATCTATAGAACTAGGCTTGTACTCGATTGTGTACATCACATTTTGTTGTCATTTTCAATAACTTGCCACCATACTAAGGGTGCCCATCTCGTAGTCTAAAGCTTCTATTGGTCAATATTATTTAAAGAAATTATAGAGGGTGTTTCCCCTCCAATCAAGCAAATGATAGGCACTTATCACACAAGATAGGTATTTATCAATGTTAGCTTGGTCCTTTGGTGAGCAAAGAGAGTCAAGTGTGAGAATAGTGAGACTCGAGTGGAACACATACACTTCAAAAAGTGATGTTGCCACTCTATGACGCCTGGTCAATTTTTGGACCTCATTTGTCGAATGGCTTATATTAGAGAATGAGATTTTTACATGAGTTGTTGCATTTTGTCACAACACACAAAGAAATTTTCGTTGTACCTGATCTCATAAGTCCCTACCCATGGAATGTTCTGTATAATTTGGGGCATCATGGAGGAGTATTTCAAGTAAATATAGCATCATGAAAATATATTTTAATTGATATCTTGATTATACAGTTACTTCAATTCACCAATAAGGAAATTAGAAATGCCTATATTACAATAGTAATTTTAAAAAATTAAAGAGAGATCTCCATCCCAAATTCTAGGCATTACATTTAATTTGATTCAAGCATTGCTCTATTCACAATCTAATTGGTTGAAGTTTCAAAGCCTTTGTTCTATAAAATCTCACAATGATATCATTTTTTCACAAAAGCTAGCATGCAAACTAAAACTAGCACGTACGTAGAGAAATTTATTAGATTTTTTCTTGGGTCTAGTTTGGTCTAGTTAGATTTTTCTTAGATGAGAATGAACATGTGGAAGAGACATCTACAACTAAAAGCACACAAAGATGTATATTTTGAATTTGAAAAGAGAGAGAACCTTTGAGATTCAAAAGACTTGCAATATTCAAGTGTGTTGGAAGGGGGTGGATGTCCAAAATATTGGGTAACTGTTCACAACTCATAAATAGTTGACAATAGAAAAGTGGTCAAGTAGGTAGATAATGATAATAAAAAGCATAAGTAGTGTCTAGAGAAAGAGTGTGGAAACAAATAGAGTCTATCGAAGCAATGCATTGGAGAAGATTGAATCGATGAAGAGGAGGAGGAAGAAGAAAAGAGCTCAAAAAAAGAGAAGGATAGAGGGTAGATGAACACTCGTACCTTTTCTCAAATCAATTGTAAAAATGTATTGCACCAAACAAGGGAGCATCGAAGCTTGACAATTGAATGCATTCATTGTGAGACTTTGTTCAAGCATCGAAGGGGTCATTTGAGTGGATTCCCTTAGGAACTGTAAGAAATTTATTGTGGGTCTTAATGTAAACACCAAATTAGTCCTTTAATTGCATTCACTACATTTGCAAATGTCATCAACTTGTAGATTAAGAATTCTTTGGTTTCTTGGTATAATTTTTTGTATGAAAGGACATTGGATTTTGTAGAGGGAATTTTTCATTATGGGATGAAGAAGCATTGATAATAGCTATTGGCCACATCTAGCAATGGATTCCGGAGCCACTACAAATAGAATCACTTGCAAACCCTGAAGCAAACTAGAAAGTGTACCATAGACTAAGTAAAAAGAACACCAAAAAGATAGTATTGTGAATTCATGCCTTAGTCGGCTTAGAGTAGATTGCACTTAGATAATAAACAAATAATCACACACAATTGATAACAAAGGGATTGGGAGAAATAAAGAATTAAAAAAATAGACTTAGAGACATAGAGTATTCATTCAATCCAAAGTGTGCTCTTCGTCTAAATCTCACTCACTACACTAACCTTTCATATTGATCGATGAGTAATGAATGAAAAGGATACATGGTGTACATGGAGGATGGATTACAAAACTATCATTAGGCATAGCTAACATAGATGCCTTCCTTGTAGGCAATATTCATGGCCTGATCAATTCACAATTGCTTTATTGATATATTTCAGTAGTGATGTGCATGAACACACTTAGGATGGCAAAAGTAATTTTTTCCCTCTTTAGGAGGTTTTTTCCCTCGTCTTGTAAATAGCGTATAACCCCAAGGCATCACTTATCTTTGTACATTTTCTTGGTAATACAATTATTATTGTGTTGTTCTACAAGCTCTTTCTTCTTCCTTGTGTTGTTCATGTGCTTTCACAAACCTTGGAACTCCAACAATTGGTATCATAGTAGGTATTTGCTTAATCTAGGGCATCATCAACATACCTTTGGTCACAATCTCATTTCCTCTAGCTTTTATATATGCTTATAACCCTAACATATCAATTATCTTTGTACATTCACTCGGTAATGCATTCAATGTTGTGTTGTGCCCCAAACTTCTTCTTTTTCTTCCTTCGATTGTTTGTGTGCATCCACAGACCTTGAATTGCAACAATTGGTATCAACGCAGGTTGCTGCTTCATCTATGGCATTGTTGACACCCCTTTGGTCACAATATCAAAATCACACGAAAATTGGTGAGCATACTCTGGGTGATTAGAAGTTCAAAAACCAACTTTGTTGTGTGACATCAAAATTTTAATATGAGCTCATTTCGGCCTCCGATGCACTATCATAGTGATTGTGCCTGTGCAAGCAATCTTGTCCCTTTGTTCCAAAAATATATACAAGTTTTGGCTCACTAGTACAAGCGCATCAAAGTCTTCCATAGGTTTAACAAAGCTCCATAAAGTGTTTGTGTTCAACTTTTTGAGATACAATCATTTTTTTGCATCAGGGTATTTAGTCATTGGCCATGGTTGAAAGCAATAATGTATTATGTATGTTAGTTGTTGAGGATAAGTTGGATGGTACAAATTACCCATCATGGGTACATATGATGCATTATGTATCACTAGCAAAAGACCTATGGAATATTGTGCAGGGTGTTGAAAAATGTCATACTACACCTGCAAATACAATTATTGCAGGTGATGCAAATGGCATTGAAGATTATGATTTTCAAATTCATGTCCATGTTATTGTTCCTGCTTCACCTACTGTAGAGCCACTTCATTGGGATGGTAGAGATGTCAAGGCACATGCATTGATAACTTTGTCCATCAAATGTGCCATTATCCCTCACGTTTGATCCTGCAAAATAGTTAAGGATGCTTGGGATACACTTACAACTTTATATCGGGAAAGAAATGATGCTCGTGTTGCTTACCTCCAAAAATAGTTGGAGAGTGAGCACATGAATGAAGGAGATTCCATGGATATTTTTTTGACAAAAATCAAAGATTTGAAGGAACGACTTATTTCAATTGATGAAGCCTTTCTAGATAGTTCACTTGAGCATATTGTTCTTAATGATTTTCCATACTCATATTAGAGTTTTGTTTCTACTCTTTGATTGATGATGAAAGGCAATCAAAATGCCTTAACATTTGAGGGGTTAGTCTCTGTTTTGTTGCAAAAATATTAGTTCAGGCAAAAGAGGCCCAATATGCATGTTGCAGATCAATCCCTCCTAGCTAGTTAGAAGGGCAAAGGTAAATGGAGCTCATCTACGAGTAAACAAAAATCTCCTAATGCTGCACAATCAAAGATGGAAGACAAAGATGATAAGAAAACATAAAAGTAGAAACAATTTTCCAAATGATGTAAGGGAAATGATCATATCATAAAGAGTTGTCCAAAACTAGCCTCAGGCTCGAATGGTTGTTGCATAGGCCTCTGCACCTAAAATAAAGTATGTTAATCTTGTTCAATATGAAGAATGGGCATTTACTATTGTTTGAAGTTATGACCCATCTTCTCATGAGCAATCTATGCTTGCAATAGACTTAGATGCTTTGTACTTTAATAGTGAGGCAACCAAACATATTAGCTCATAGTGCAGTTTCTTTAGTTCACTTGAGCCAGTCCCTACAAAGAATACCATCACATGCACTAAGAACTCCTCTTATTTTGCAATCGGAGTTGGTAAGATCATTTTGACTACTACTGATCATAGTTCTTTCACATTGTCATATGCTTTGTATGTGCCAGGGATCAAGAAAAATCTGTTGTTAGTTTCAACATTAGCCAAGATTAGCTTGGTTGTCAAATTTATTGATGAAAGATGTACAATTCATAATCTCTCACATGGTGATGTTATTATTGCTTTTGGCATTTATTTCTTTGGTCATTTGAATTTCGCTAGTTTACTATGCTTGTAGAAATCTTAAATGGTGTCCTCTCTATCCAAAGTTGAGGCACCTTGTAAAACATGTCTATGAAGGCTGTATTTTGGGCAAAATGTAGCATTATTCCTTCCCAAAAGATGATTCAATTCGACCTGCGCATAAATTGTAGCTTTTTCATAGTGATGTCAGTGGTCCTATACTGACAGCTTCTTTTAGGAACTACCTTTACTTCATGACTTTTATTGATGAATTATCCAAGCATGCATGGGTGTATCCACTGAAAGAAAATCCCAAAGTTTTTGTGTGATTCAAAAAGTTCCTAATTATGACTGAAATTATGTCAACATGTAAATTCAACACCCTTTGTTCTGATTGAGGGGGGGAATACATGTCTTATGATTTTAATGCTTCTAGTTGAGTGTGTTATAAAACATCAGTGTACAGTGTCATATATACCTCAACAAAATGGAGTTCGTAAGAGAAAGAATAGGTCTCTCATGGAGATGGAGAGATGTATGGTCAAAAGTCAGGCCTTACCAAATAGCTTCTGGCTTGAGGTTGTTATGTATGCAACATATATACTTAACATATGTCTCACCAAAGCATTGAAATCAATCACTCCATATAAGGCTTTGCATGGTTGCAAGCCATCTATTCCTCATCTGCATGTCTTTGGTTCTCTGGCATATGCTTTAGTGCCTAAACAACAATGCAAGAAATTTGATGATAAAGCAGTGAAATGTATTTTTGTTGGGTACAATTTAGAAGCAAAGGCTATCATCTCTATCATCGAGAGACTAAACACAAGTCGTGATGTTGTTTTTGTGGAAGATGTAAATCTACCATTACTTTCTGTTGAGCCCATAAATGTCATGTTGGTCAAAGTCAACTGCAGACAAAGTCAACAGGTCAAAGTCAACAAGGTCAAGGTCAAAGTCAACAGGTGCAAAGTCAAAGTGCGTAAGTGCAGGTGTCAAAGTGCACAGGTAGTGCACAATGAATGGTCCACAAAGGGTAAATTGGAGAAAATAGGTTGCAGGTTGCAGAGATACTTTCTCTAATTTCCCTAAGGTTCAAAGTGTGTTTTAAAGTGTTTTGGAAGGTTCAGGTGAACCCCCCCTTATGTGCAAAAGTGAAGAATTAAAAGGAAATGTGAAGGCATGTGAAGCGGCAAAGTGTACGCACAGGTGAAAGTATGGCCCCCATTAAAATTTTTGGTTTTAGACTAAAGTCACTACAGGACAAAACAGTGAGTAGTTGGCTGCCACTTGTGAGAGCCATCTTGGGACATCAAAGTGAGCACCAAGATTCACTTGCAGTTAGGAGCGTACGTGATCGACACACCAAAATCAAGGAAGAGCCATTCTTGGACCAAGGTTGGAGTAAGCAAGAGAGCATAGGCCAAGTGGAGCAAGAGAGGGAAGTGCAAGAGACACCAGAGTACGTCGCACAGAAGTGGAAGTGCAAGGTGCATAGAGAGTGACCAAGGATTTTGGTGCAGAGGTGTGCTAAGCTAGAGTTCCCCCAAGTATCTCAAGGTCCTTTGGCAGTGTACGCTTGCCGACAGCAGGTATTCACTCCTCCCCCCTTTGTGGAAGCTTGGTGCAAGGTGTGCACAAGGAGAAGCTTGAAGCAGGTGGAGGTCTATTGCAGAGGAGGTCGGCAGCAAGAGGACATTGGAATCTTGGATATCTTGTAATTGGGCACTCTGTGGGATTGTGCACAGAGGTATTGGTGTATCTTGTATTTCAAACATTGTACTTTTCTTATTGTAATCAAACGGCAGAAACTTCCAAGGTGTATT
The DNA here is from genome assembly GCA_020310875.1 of Ceratopteris richardii. Classification (NCBI taxonomy): domain Eukaryota; kingdom Viridiplantae; phylum Streptophyta; class Polypodiopsida; order Polypodiales; family Pteridaceae; genus Ceratopteris; species Ceratopteris richardii. Next base: position 28,695,032 of record CM035440.1, read on the forward strand.
TTCTCTTTTGGTCTTTTCATTTTCTCCTACAAACCCTCAAACTCCTTCTTGTCAAAGAATCCCCCAACAAATTTGGCACGCCCGGTGGGACCTCCAAGGAGCTTTGAGCATAGGAGGCTATATATATTGCCATTGGAGGACAATATTCCAGTGTCGACAACATTACTCCAGTGGGCCAAAAGGTGCATACTTTTATCAAGTGTCTCATTTTAAGTGGACTATGCATAGCTCATGACCGCGACCCGGTCACAAACCTTGAGAATCAAGTGCAAGCAGACAAGAAGAAAGACGAACAGAAGATCATCGAGTCCACTTTCATCGACTTCATCGGTAGGAAGCATGGCAGGACAGGTGGACCTAGAAATCTTGCTCTCCAGATTAAACATAAAATTTCCCTCCTTCAGGGGTTTAGCCCAGGAGGACCCAGATGAGCACATTCGACGATTTCTTGCATTATGTAAGACTAGGGGGCTAATGGGTAGGGAAGATGCTTTCTTGATACTCTTCCCCGCCACATTGGAAGGACTGGCAGACAAGTGGTTTAGCCAGTTTGCTGAAAATCACTTTACCTCTTGGGATTTGATGAAAGAGGCCTTTAAGAATCAATTTCAGCATGGCAACACGGCTGAGATCATTATAGAAGAATTGGAAAACTTAAAGTTGGGTCCAGGAGAGAAGTTCCCCGAATTCGTGACCAGGGCCAAAGCATTAATGGCTAAACTACCGGATCCACCACACGACTTCTTTGTCAAGAAGTGGTTAGCCAAACCCTTACCTGTGGTCACCCAATGCAAAATAAAAGAGTTAGTGCTACCTACAGCCTCCATAGAGGAGTTCATCACCACGGCTACAAGACTGGAGCAAATAAGGCACCAATATGGGACAACTTCTTCACCACCAACATATGGTACAGACATGGAGGACCCAGTGACCCAGCTGAGGAGGGAGTTGGAGGGCTTAAAGAGAAATAAGCCCTACAAAGAGGAGGAGACTGCTGTGGCTCAATTGAGAAGGGAGATTGAAGCACTCAAGCTCCAAAAGGAAGAGGAAGCCCAGGCAGAGGAATTAGCTCAGCTGCGACAGGAGTTGCAGGAGCTCAAAGGAGGAGGCATCAAGAGTGGTCTTTGGTGTTCCATGTGCAGCAAACAAGGGCATATAGTAAGTGAGTGCCCTCTGTTAAGTGTAACTTGCCAATTATGCAGGAAGGTTGGCCATGAGGCCCATGAATGCCAATCAAGAGGAATGCATGCAACGACATACTGGACCCAAGGAGGACCTCCAACAACCACAAATGTGATGGCTGCACAAAATCAAGGTAACAACTATAACCCTAGACAGAGAAATAATTTTGGAAATGGGCCTAGGAGGCCAATAATCTGTTTTAGGTGCGGAGAATGTGGGCACTACCAAAGTAGGTGCACCCTACCAGAGAATGCACCTCCTTGCAGGAACTGCCCTGAGGCCAGAGACCATTATACATATGGTTGTCCTAAGAATCAAGCCTCTTCATCAGGGCCCCATATCCAAATGATTTCTGTGAAGGAAGAAGAAGTGGCAAATCAAGTTAAGGTGCCATCACCATCTACCAGGGTGGTGCAGTTAGAGGAAATTGACTCTTTTACTGTGCAGACAAGAAGCAAGGGGATGGCTCCAGTGGACATGGGTCAAGAATCATTGATTAATGGATTAAACAGAGACAAAGGTGTGTCCGAAGACCTAGCCACCACAAGTGCAGACACAAGGAAAAAGGAAAATTGCACAGGTACCAGTGATGCCATTGGATATGCATTCAGCAGGGCTCATGAGGAGTTGGATAAGTCAAATGGAGCCCAAGCTCTTAAGGAATCAGAAGCCTCCAGACTGCTCAAGTCCATGAAAAAGGAGGTTAGTATTTTTGATTTAATAAAGATGGATGGGAAGTTCAGGTCAGAACTCTTGCAGATAATTGATGAAGCTTCCACTACAAGTTTGGTGGCAAAGACTGCTGTTGTACATGAAGGAAAAATTGTAAGGGAAGCACCCCTTACAGATTATAAAAGTCCTCGGCTGACAGTATCTATCAAGGGTCATGAATTTAAAGGAGTTATTGTGGATGGTGGTTCTGGCATTAACTTGATGCCTGAACATACAATGAAAAGAATTGGACTCCACCCTTCAAGGCCTGCAAATTTCACTGTCACTTTGGCAGATCAGAGCAAAGTAAGGCCCTTGGGAGTAATCCCAAAAGTTCCACTTGAAGTACAAGGTAATTTATTCATCCTGGATTTTGTGGTTTTAAGACTACCCCAGGTTGAAGGAGGATTTCCTCTCTTAATTGGACGACCATGGCTGAGGCACGCAAGTGTCATTCATGATTGGGGCAAGGATACTATGTGGGTACAAAAGAAAGGGCAGGAGCTGACACAGATTCATTTAGAAGAGGGCCCAGATAATCAAGGAAACACTAGCATGATGCAAGCCGTTGGCATTTGCATGGAAACAGAATCGGAGGATCAACCCCAAATAGATTTTGAGGAAGAAGAGGATATTCTAAATTGGCTCCAAGCAGGCAACTCTTCCTCTTGTTTTGGAATTTTTCTTAATAATTGTTGTACAATTGAAGGTTATGATGAAGATAAGGAAAAAGTCCAGGTTGATGGATTGGGAGAGCCCATTACAAACCACAGAAGGGGCAGGAAGACAACCCTCAAATGCATTTTTGAGGAGGATATGACTACTACAGAAAATGAAGTTAATAAAGCTAAAGGCAAGGTAAAAGATTCTAGTGAAGAGTGTTCTTTTCCAATTCAAGAAATACCTGTAGGATGGATGCAGGATAAGGAAGAACAGATTGAAATCCAAAACACCCCTGCTTATGAAGCAATGCAAGAAAAGCTAGAAGACAAAGACAAGGAAGGAGAGGAGAAGGAGGATACTCTGGTAGAGAGAAATCCTGTCCAAGAAATACAATTAGGCAATCAAGACAATGATCGGCCAGTTTTGGTGGCCACTTGGTTGTGGAGCCACCCAGGGCTCCTTGAAAAGGTAAAATCATTCTTGACCAAATATATAGATGTTTTTGCTTGGCATTATAAAGACTTAGAAGGAGTGCCGGCAACTTATGGAGAGCATAGAATCCCTCTGGTTGATGGAGCAAAACCTATAAGAGGGAAGAGTTATAGACTTAACCCAAAATATGCTGAAGCTGTCTATGTGGAAATCCAGAAGATGGAGGATGCAGGAATCATCATCCCTGTAGAACACTCAGAGTGGCTCTCCCCTATGGTTATAGTACCAAAGAAGAATACTAATAAAATCAGAATTTGTGTTGATTTTAGAGCACTCAATAAGGTGACCATTCCAGATGGTTTCCCAATGCCTTTTGCAGAACAGGTCATTGAAGAAGTAGCTGGGCATGCCTTATATAGCTTTATGGATGGATTCAGTGGCTATAATCAAATATCAATACACCCAGAGGATCGAGAAAAGACTGCTTTTATCACACCTTGGGGAACATATGTGTATGTAAAAATGCCATTTGGGCTCAGAAATGCCCCAGCCACCTTCAACAGAACGGTCAATCTCATCTTTGGCCCCCTATTGCTGGAATCACTTAGAATCTTCATGGATGACTTCTCTTCGTTTTCAGGATCTCACAAAGAAACTCCTCTAGATTGTTTGGACCACCATCTGAGGCAGCTGCATAATGTTTTCAAAAGATGCAGAGAAACTAAGTTAAAGCTCAATCCAAACAAATGTCATTTTCTTGTGACAGAAGGAACTCTCTTAGGTCATGTGGTGTCAGCTAAAGGTATGGCCCCGGATCCTGACAAAATCATTTCTATCTTAAAGTTGCCTAAACCTAAAACCCCTAAAGATATCCAGAGTTTTTTGGGGCATACTGGATACCATAGAAGGTTTATTAAAATGTATGCAGAGATAGCTAGACCTCTGGCTAGACTTACAGGTAAGGAAGTACCTTTTAAATGGGAAGAAGAGGAAGAAAAAGCATATCAAACATTGCGGTCCACGTTAGTGTCTGCTCCTATTTTGATCACACCTGAATGGTCAAGAATCTTTCATATACATGTAGATGCCAGTGCCTATGCAGTGGGGGCAGTTTTGACACAACCTAGTGAAGAATTTAAGATGGACAGACCAATTCAGTATGCTAGTAGAATTTTGACTACGGCTGAAAGGAATTACAGCACCACTGAAAGGGAAGCCTTAGCAATGGTTTTTGCGGTCCAAAAATTTCGTCATTACTTGTTGGGAGTAAAATTCGTTATTATAACTGACCACCAACCTCTCAAGTACTTGCTCAACAAACCACAAGCCACTAGTAGAATATGGAGGTGGTTATTGTTATTCCAAGAGTTCGATTTTTCTGTGGTCCACAGACCAGGTAAAGAGAATGTTATGGCAGATCACCTTTCCAGAATCAACATGATGGAGCAAGTTAGTGGAATCAATGATGATTTTCCAGATGCTCATCTGTTTGCTGTCCAGGCCCAAGGTTGGTATTATGATATCAAGAATTTCATTAAAACAGGGATGTATCCAGAAAAGGCTAGTGCTGTGCAAAGGAAGAGATTGCTACTCAAGAGCAGACCATACACCTTCCTTGAAGATAAATTATATAGACAGGGAAAGGATGACAGACTTAGGCAGTGCTTGGAGGAAGAAGAAGTGAGGAAAGTCCTTCACTCTGCACATGAAGGACCAGGTGGTGGGCACCTTCCAGGGCATATTATGAGTCAGAGGATATTAGATGCTGGTCTATGGTGGCCTACACTATTTAAGGATGCAGATGAATGGGGAAAGGCATGTGATGTTTGCCAGAGGTGTGGACCTAAGCCCACAACGCAGAGACATAACCCCTTGATTGTTTCCACTTCCTGGCAACCATTTGAAAAGTGGGGGCTGGATTTTGTAGGGCCCATCTATCCTCCGACAATTCCAAAAAGAGAGAAATATCTCTTGATAGCTACCGATTATGCGACCAAGTGGGCTGAAGCTATTGCTTCCCCCGACTGCACTGCCCAAACTGTTGCCGATTTCATTTATAGTAACATCATTTGCAGGTTTGGATGCCCATTTGAAATTTGTACAGATCAAGGTACACCTTTTGTCAATAAGGTCCTGCAGGAGATTTTTAACAGGTATAGAATTCTACATAGGACTTCTTGTGCTTACTATCCAAGAGCCAATGGACAGGCTGAATCGACAAATAAAGTTTTGATCTCAATGTTAAGGAAGGAATGTATGTTACAACCCACTTCCTGGGGCATTGCTTATCAAGGTACCCTATGGGCATACAGGTTAGCTTACAAAGAGGCCACAGGATATTCTCCATTTCAACTGGTTTATGGAATATTGCCCATTGAGCCCTTTGAATTTTTACATGGCTCACCTAAGATAGCATACATGCAGGGCAAAAAAGACTGTGATGTCTCTCAGAGAATAGGGGCCCTACATAAAGTGGAGGAGATTCGTCTCCTAGCAACAAAACAATTGATCGAGACTCAGATGAAGAGGAAAGAGGCACATGATCGACACCTGTGGAACAACAACATTGAAGCAGGCATGTTGGTTCTTCTCCATAGACCTAACCTTCATACACAACTGAGAGGAAAATGGCTTCCAAATTGGGAAGGACCTTATAGAGTCAAAACAATGCTAAACTTGGGTGCTGTGGAGTTAGAGACGCTGAAAGGAGAGGCCTTGCCACTGGTCAACATTTCAAGGTTGAAGGCCTATCATCAACACACTTAATGACGTATGGATCACCTGGAACTGTCAAATATGTCCAGGTTGTACATAACTTTCTCATCATATTTTGCTCAGTTTTAGTAGTTTTCCTTATCAATTTCATCCTTGTTATTGGTGTTTTTAGAAAACCTAGAAGATATTTCACAACCACGGCCATGCAAACTCTTTTTTGGAAATTTTCTAGCAATTTTAGCATTTTTCTAGCAATTTTTATCCCTTTCCGATGTCTTCTTATTGCCCAATTTGAGGAATAAATGGAGGGTCTCTGTGGTTTGATGAAGGATTTTAGGCTCAACATGTAGAAAATTTCATCAGAATTTTTTCAGAATTTTTTTTAGAATTTTTTGGCCAATTTTTGGCAATTTTTTCAGATTTTTCCTTGATTTTTCTCTAAATTGGGCTATTTAAAAATTATATTAAAAAAAAAAAAAAAAAAAAAAAAAAAGCCCCCTAAGAATTTGCGGGTTCCCAAAAAAAAAAAAAAAAAAAAAAAAAAAAAAAAAAAAAATATATATATATATATATATATATATATATATATATATATATATATATATGCCCCCCCCCCCCCCCCCCCCCGCCCCCCCCCCCCCCCCCCCCCCCCCCCCCCCCCTATATAAAGGCCCCCCTCTTTGTTTTTCCGCCTCAGCCGGCAGCGTGCGCCCCTCCAGGTACTTTTTGTATTTTTGTTTTTTGTTTTTTTTCTTTTTACTCTTTCTTTTTATTTTGTTGTTTATTTTATTTTATTTTTATTTCCTTATTTATTCCTTTCTTTTCTTTCTTTCTTTTTTCTGTATTTGCTTTTTTGTATAGCATTTTCTTTCTTTGTTTCTTTTATTTTTCTTATTCCATCTATCGGTTTTTCATGTTCTTATAGTCGTTTTTAGGATAATTGATCGTGCCGAATCCATTTTTTGGGTTCTCGGTCTCAATTTAGGTCTTTTTTTTTTCTCAGTTCTCATGTACCATATCGATTAGCCTTCTTACAACCTTGTCTCCTGTGATTGCATGGCTTCAGCACTTGTGACAGAGTTTTTCGTCTGCACATATGGCATCTTCCGCTCCTCAGCAGGATTCATCCATGGCTACTGAGGCATACTCAGAGTTTGCCCCTTCGGCTTTGGCTCTCGGTACTCTCCATCCTGAGGTAGGCCCCCTTCTCCCTAGGACCTCGTCCCTCTCTGCCCCCCTCGCCCCCAACCCGCCCGTCCCTGTCACGATCCTTTCTCATGCCCCTAGGGCAACCCTCCCCCCCATTATCCACCCAGTCCCTCGCGCACCAGTCCCACGCCCTATCACACCTTCCACCCCTATCCCTCTACCTGGTAGCCAGCCCTTCGCGGGTTCACTTCCGTGTGTATCCCTCTCAGGTTCCTCGTTATATAGCCCCGGCTCTCTTCCCCCTGGTCACCACCTTCCCGTTACAGCACCCCACATCGCAGTGCCGACACAATCCGATGAGTCTAGTGGACACCCCGCTCGCAGCTCAGGTAGTCATTCCACCTCCCCCGTTCCCCGTCCCCCGTCGTCGACCATAGTTGACCATAGAGACCCCTCTTCGACCACATCCCTCCGCCTGCATTTAGCTTTGCCTCCAATTCCGCTCATAGATCTCCTTCCAGAGGGTTGCCTCCGTCAGGCTGGTCTGTGGCGCCTGGCCTCCCTACTCTTATCCGAGGCAGAGGGGTCCGACATTCGCACGGCGCTGCTTGATTTCCCTCATTTTCCTTCCGGCTCACTCACCCCTGCGGTCGTAGCTGCGGGTATAGGTTCGAGCCTCACTTCGTTTCATGCTCCCCAGACCCTCTACTCGGGGTTATCTCAAGCCGATACCATCGCTTTCTGTTTGTCTTTATATGGCGTGGATGCCATCCCCACTCACTACCAGCTCGCCGTTCTCCACTCGTTCATTTTCTTCTTTTTATTTCGTAGTCCCTCCTCGGAACTTCCCTTGCATGATATCCATATAGCCGACCCGCTTTTCTGTTTTTTACATGGCCGACCATTTCCCTATGGGACACTCATGTTCCAGTCATTTCTCCTTCGTTCTCGACGTTTCCATGATGCCCTCCATCGCGGAACTCGTTCATTTTCTGTTTATTCCCCCCCCCGTCTTAGCTTGGCTCTTCCATTTGCCTGGTACACGCACCATAGCATCTCGCCATTGTATTGACCTCCCTCATCTTACACATTCCATTGCCCAGTCTCCCCACACCCATCCTCAGCCATCCGTCGCCCTACATTCGGATCCTTGCTCTCTTCCGCCGCCACCTCCTTCCAGGACCGCCTCCCCTCCTCCTCCCGCTCGGAGAGTCCGTACCCGGCTGATGGATTCCTTTCCCACCCCCGTCCCTGCCTCACCCATCCCGTCACCCCCCCCGGCAGTTGCCTCCCAGCCCCCTCCATCTCCTGCCATCTCTGTTGAGTCTGCCTCCACCTCCCATCCGCATCACTCGCCTCCAGCATCTCCCATTTTTCCACAGCCTATTCCGGCACCACCACCCCCACCTCCCCCATCGCAGCCTTCCATCCCTGCCAGCCTCGACGATGATCCACCTTTCTTGGGGTTACTTCGAGATGCGAGCGTCGTAGCGAGCGATGGGGCCGATGCTGCCCGTCTCTCTCTTGATTCTGTTTCCGCGACGGCTGCGCTTCACCAGCAGTATGCTCAGACGATTGATCGTATTCGTGCGGCTGCAGCGGCTCAGTGGCAGACGTCGCGCGAGACATTGCGGGCCATGCAGCAGGACCGCGACCGCTACAGAGATGAGGCTGATGCGGCGACTCGAGCTCTTATGAAGATCAGCCAGCGTGCGGCCTTAGGCATTTGCGATAGCCCGGCGTGTCGCTTGGTCCGACGCGAGCGCGATCATCTCCGCCGCTACCGGAGCCGGATTGCTGCTTGGACTGAGGAGGCAGCCATCATCCCTCCCGCCTCACCCGACTTACCTCTTCCTCGGGACGACGTTCCCCCTGGGGAGAGGCCGCCTTCTCCGCCGGCGCCTTAGTTAGATGTTCCGTCTCTCTCGCCTACTTCTAGGAGTTCTACACGCTTCGGTTTCCCTAGTTTCATTTGCTTTATCCTCGCCTCTTTTTGTTGTGAGGCTTAGTGTCGGATGCATATACTTATCTTTTGGATCTGTTGCCCCTCATTGGTTCCTGGGCACTTCATGTACTTATCATGGACAGTTGTTTCCTTGTTCCTTTCTGCCTTTATATGCGCTTCTGGTTCAGTATTCATGGTGTGTTCCTTGTGCACTCTCGGGTCTATTATGGTTCGTTTTATTACTATGACTGTGTATTGGTTGGTCTCTTTCATTTCCCCACCCTCCACTCCCCATCATTTCCCACAAACCCCCCCCTTCCACACCTTTCCCCTCCCCACAGGGCTCAGGGCTCAGTACTTTTGGTGGATTTGGTTGCTGCTCAGATGTCCTCTTCCACTTCTACAGTACTCTTTTCATGGTGTCTGTATGCTCTCCGGGACGGAGAGCCCATTAGGTGGTGGGCACCTGTTGAGCCCATAAATGTCATGTTGGTCAAAGTCAACTGCAGACAAAGTCAACAGGTCAAAGTCAACAAGGTCAAGGTCAAAGTCAACAGGTGCAAAGTCAAAGTGCGTAAGTGCAGGTGTCAAAGTGCACAGGTAGTGCACAATGAATGGTCCACAAAGGGTAAATTGGAGAAAATAGGTTGCAGGTTGCAGAGGTACTTTCTCTAATTTCCCTAAGGTTCAAAGTGTGTTTTAAAGTGTTTTGGAAGGTTCAGGTGAACCCCCCCTTATGTGCAAAAGTGAAGAATTAAAAGGAAATGTGAAGGCATGTGAAGCGGCAAAGTGTACGCACAGGTGAAAGTATGGCCCCCATTAAAATTTTTGGTTTTAGACTAAAGTCACTACAGGACAAAACAGTGAGTAGTTGGCTGCCACTTGTGAGAGCCATCTTGGGACATCAAAGTGAGCACCAAGATTCACTTGCAGTTAGGAGCGTACGTGATCGAGACACCAAAATCAAGGAAGAGCCATTCTTGGACCAAGGTTGGAGTAAGCAAGAGAGCATAGGCCAAGTGGAACAAGAGAGGGAAGTGCAAGAGACACCAGAGTACGTCGCACAGAAGTGGAAGTGCAAGGTGCATAGAGAGTGACCAAGGATTTTGGTGCAGAGGTGTGCTAAGCTAGAGTTCCCCCAAGTATCTCAAGGTCCTTTGGCAGTGTACGCTTGCCGACAGCAGGTATTCACTCCTCCCCCCTTTGTGGAAGCTTGGTGCAAGGTGTGCACAAGGAGAAGCTTGAAGCAGGTGGAGGTCTGTTGCAGAGGAGGTCGGCAGCAAGAGGACATTGGAATCTTGGATATCTTGTAATTGGGCACTCTGTGGGATTGTGCACAGAGGTATTGGTGTATCTTGTATTTCAAACATTGTACTTTTCTTATTGTAATCAAACGGCAGAAACTTCCAAGGTGTATTTTCTCTTTTGGTCTTTTCATTTTCTCCTACAAACCCTCAAACTCCTTCTTGTCAAAGAATCCCCCAACACTTTCATCTACCAAGGAGACATAAGTTAGCTCTAAAGATGTGTATGACACTTTGTTGCCTCTTTTACAGGTGGACAATCAAGTGTTGGTCCAAATGAGGCAATTTCTTTGCCCTTATAGGTTCCAAATAATGATGCAAATCATTCCATTTTTTATGCAGATTTACATGATGCACTTATTGATGAGAGGGCTGACATAGAAGAGGCTAAAACAATACCTAATGGTTGGTGCAAACTTTGAGAGATAGCAAATTAGATGCACCTTCGCCATATCGTACCCGTTGAGGCTCTCAAAGTGTTTCCTTTGCATCAGATTGCTATGCAATGGCTGCCTCTACTCTTTGTGTTGAGAATACCTTTTTTAGTGAAGCACAAGATTGAGAAAAATGGATGGCTACTATGCAATCAAAATATGATGGTATTATGAAGAATGGTACTTTTATGTGATTTTCCTTCATGCAAAAAGACCATTGACACTAAATGGGTATACAAGCTAAAACATAAGCTCGATGGAACAATTGACAAGTATAAAGCTAGGCATGTTGCCAAAGGTTATGTTCAAGAAAGAGGCATGACCACATGTTGAATGGCCACCATTTGTAGCATTCGTGCACTTGTAGCTCATCATGGTTGAATGTACATCAATTGGACATTAAAATTGCATTTCTAATGAGTTACATGAAGAAGTGTATGTATTTTAACTCCATGATTTTGTGCAAAAGGGCATGAAAACAAACTGTGCACATTGAAAAAGGCATGATATGGTTTGAAGACGTGCTTGGTACAAAAAGATACATGCCTACTTGATTGCACATGGTTTTGAATACAGTCCAATTGAGAGCACCTTACATGCTAAGCATGCAAATGATGTACTTCTAATCATCATCGTATATGTTGATGTCATGCAACTCATTGGTCCTAATGAGAAGCATATTGTTGAATTTAAGGTTGATTTGTATGCCTATTTTGAGATGTCCGATTTGGGGCATTTGCATCATTATTTTGGCATTCAATTTGCGCAAGTTGATGGGGGAATAGCTTTGTGTCAAAAAAAATATGTTGACACATTATTGCAACATTTTGGCCTTGAAGATTGCAAATCTATTGCCATTCCTATGGAAACAGGTCTATGATTGAGTCTTCATGATGTTAGAGATGCATTTGATGTTGTTCTCTATCAACAAGCTCTTGGATGCTTGATTTACTTATGGACAACTCAACATGATATTCAATTTTTTGTCTCTCATATGAGAAAGTGTATGCATTGCATGGGTGTCAAACATTGGCAAGAAGGTAAGCACATCTTTCGCTACTTGAGTGGTGCCCAACTACTTGGTTTGTCTTATCCGAAAGGGGGGTCTATATAACCATATTTACATGCTTTTTCTAACTCGGAATGGGCTGGTCTTTATGACACTTGTGTGTCTACCAGTGGTTTTTTCTTCATGCTTGGTAGCTCATGAATATCTTGGTTGAGCAAGAAGCACCCTACTATGGCCACTTCTAGTTGTGAGGCTGAGTATAGACACAATGATTGCTGAGCGTGTGTGGCTCAGACACCTTTTGGTTGATTTAGGTGTTGGTTAGTCTTCTACTACCACCATCTTCGATGACAATCAGAGTGCATTGGCAGCTGTGAAGAACCTTGTGTTTCATGCTCACACTAAGCACATTGAGGTGCACTATCATTATCTTAGGGAGAGGTTCTCTACTAGAGAAATCAATTTGACATATAAGCCCACACAGAATAATTTGCAGATCTTTTCACAAAGGCTTTGGCTAGGGAGAAGTTTGAAGCTTTTTGCAAAGCTTTGGGTCTACTTCCTTTTGTGGATTGATCTCTTTCCACATAGATTGGCACTTCCTTATACATGAGTGCCATTTCCTTATTCATTATAGCACTCTCACAAGGGATTTGTTGATATATTTTGGTACTAATGTGTGTGAACATACTTAGGACTACCATGGAAATTTTTTCCCTCTTTATGAGGCTTTTTTCCCTCAACTTGTATATATGCCTATAACCCTAACGGGTCACTTATCTTTGTACATTCATTTGGTAATACATTTAGCATTTTGTTTTGCTCCAAGATTCTTCTTCCTTGTGTTGTTTGTGTGCTTCTATAGACCTTGAACTCCAATAGCAATTAGGAGTTCAAAATTTCTTCACTATGTGGCATCAAAATTTTGATTTGAGCTAATATTGGCCTCCAAATGCACTATAATAGTGATTATGTAGGCAATTTTGTCCTTTTGTGCAAAACATATATACAAGTTTTCATTCGCCCGTACAAGCACATCAAAGTTTACTACAAATTTAGCAAAGCTTGACATGTGTTTTTGTTCAACTTTTTGATATATAGTCATTTTTTTTGCATCAATATGTTTAATCATTGGCCATGGCTAAAAGCAATGATGTATTCTATATGTTAGATGTTGAGGATTGTTACATTTAGGCATTAATCGAGTAGCTTTGATGTGAATCTTTTCCCTGTACATGGGCACTTTTTACTCTAGTGTTGGCTAGAGTTTTTTCCCATGTTATCACATACATGACACACTCATATTTGGTGGTACTTTGTACTTAGGGATATTATTCAGCTCTTACCTCAATTCTTTACATCATCAATAGAGAGATCTATTCTGATCATCCATATTCTCTGTGTGTCTTGCTACATTTGTGCTCCTTTTGTATCTTTCGCACTTCTACACACACACACACATACACACACACCCACCCAACAATGGTATCATAATAGGTTCAACTCCTTCTCAAGTTTCATTTTTTCACATAGCAGCACAAACACTTTTAACAATGCAAATCAGCTTCGGAGCACAGAACATTGATTTCAAGCAGCCAAAAAGCATTTCCATCAACTGCAATGGGTTTTACTCATATTTTGAAGTCATTCATGTAGTCAAAATTGCCATCAGCATGATGGATTATGAGCCAAAATTTCAACATTCATTTTCGCTTTCATTGGAGTAAAGATCTTTTCACATTCTTGATATTTAGTGAAATGGGGGGCATCAATGACTTGTTTGGCATGCTTCAAGCTGAAGATAAGTTTGATGGGACCAATGATCCAATGTGGTCTTACATTATGAAACATGTTCTTATTGCAAAACAACTATGGAACATAGTGGAAGATGTAGATCAAAGACCCCATATTCTTCTATTTCATAGACTATTGTCACAAATGGAGTGCTTCTTCTTCAAATACAGTGGTTAATCCTTCTCAATCCACATAGGATAGTTACATGGGATGGCAAAGATTCTCAAGCTCATGCATTGATTGTGCTTTTTGTGAAGCATCATATACTTCCACACATTTGGTAATGTTCTACATCAAGACATGCATGGGACACTCTTTCTTCTTTGTATGTCATGGGTAATGAAGTGTGTGTTGCATAATTGAGGAAGCAACCTGAGGATGTATGTATGATTGAAAATGAGTATGTGGATGTGTATTTGACACACATCAAGGACTTGAAAGAACAATTAGCAAACATAGATGATATTACTCTAGATGCATCACTCATCTCTACATTTTTGAAAGGATTAGCATAATATTTTCACAACTTTGCCACTACACTCCATTTGGTTGCAAAAGGGAATCCAAGTATGTATGCATTTGATGAGGTTGTGTCTCTTCTTTTGCAAGAAGAGCAAACTAGAGTGAATAGGAGTGGTTTGATTGAGGGAATGCAAGAACTTTCTATCTCACAAAAATTCTTCAAACGCAAAGAATGATGAAGCCAACATGGCTCAAGATTTTTGGGCACGTGTTGTTACATGTCATTATAATGTATCATTGCATTCTAAATGTATGGTTGTGAGAGAGACTGATTCAGATTGGTTCTTTTATAGTGGTGCTTCAAAGCACATGACTTCATACCAAAGGTTTTTTGCACCTTTGAAAGATGCATCCAAAGGAGGACATGTGGTGTGTGCAAAAAATGCCTCTTATCCTATCATTGGAGTAGGAGAAATTGAGATTACTATTGCAAATGGAGGTGTGCTTCTCTTGAAAAATGCATTGTATGTACCTGTTATCAAGAAGAACTTAAGATCTATTTGCTTATCCTTAAAAGGATTTCAATAAAATCCAAAAAAGAATGAGCGGATGCTTAGGCTTAAGTAGTAGAGAGATTCCTGTAAAGTCCCAATCGGGGTAGCTACTTAAAGCTTCATTAAGAAAGGAATCTAAAGACAAGAATAAACAACTCTTATCGCTATAAATTGGTCAAGTATAGCCAATTGGAATTGAATTTTAAGAATTCAAGAACTTGGAATTCTAAAATGGTTTTTCTTTTAAAAACCCTAGCATAGAAGAATGGGGTTCCATCCAAAGGTTTTCAAGTTTCCAAGGGAAGGCACGAGATCATGAAATGATCGTGTGAAGGAATGGAAACCTAGAATATCAAATTAGAGGTAATGCCCCAAACTTCAAAATTCTTTAAAAGAATTGAAGTGAGAAGATACTCGATAAAGATATGTTTAGACTTTAGGATAAGTATCACTCACACGTCAATGTGAATATAAAATAGGATGGTATGGGACACCAGATTTTATACTCATGTTGATGTAGAAAAGATGGTATGAGACATCAAACCGTGGGATGATAATGATCTTTTAATCCTTGAATGAATCTTGAAGTTATATTTGATCCTCAAAAGAATTAAAACTTCAAAGGAGGATAAAAGTAGTATCTCGAGATACTTCAAGATTAATAAAGTATGAAGAAACGAAGTAAGGAACTTCCAAGATTTTCTTTTTCAAATAAGGCAAAGACTTGTTCTTATTTGAATTATGGATCACTTCAAGATAAAGTGTTATCAATTCAAAAATATTTACTAAATTTCTGAAGAAGAAGGACTTTGACATTGAAATGATCCTTTCAACTAAGGAATAGACTGACTAAGTCAAGCACCAAGTTTCTAGTGTAACTCAGTAAATTCAATCTATTGACTCAAAGCAATGCCCAAGAATTGCATTCCCACTAAGCAATCATAAAGATTGAATATAGGCATGAACTTAGTCGCAAGTGAAGCATTATTTGAGTACAAAACTCATCAATAGAACCTTAGTGGGTTGACACACTGATGTTGGATACCACACTAGCATCTTGTGGTTGGGTGATGTTTTAGATTTACTCTATTAATCTTTTTGAGAATCAAGTTTATTTCTTTTAAAGATAGGAAAAATGTTTCAATACCTTGTTGAAACATATCATTGACCAGTTAAAGTCTTGATTAATCTAGAATTTGACTCATAAAAAGTTTATGTATCTTTGAAGTTTTTGGTTTTCCAGAGCTTTAGTTATTTCTTTAGATTTCCGAATCTTTTGATTTGACTCAAATATGGTATTTGATTCTTCTCACAAAAGTCCAGGGTTAGGCGATTGGAACAAGATAACTAAATTAAACATCCTAGATATATGTTTTGTACAAGAACCCATTCAATCTTCAAAAGATGCTAAGTTGAAGATTGACTTATTCATTTGAGTTTGCTTTCAGTTAGTTAGCATAACTCTAATGACTTTCTAGAGTTCAGTAAATTCTAGAAAAAAGAAGTTACGAATCGTTCATCAGATTGACAATTCCCAAGAACTTAGAGCTCAAAGATTTTTGAGAAAAGTATCCTACATTTGATTATTTTTATTTTTAGTCAAGTTAAGTTAAAGTTTCCCAAAAGTAAATGGCACACTCCAGTTTACATAGGATTTTCAAGCCCATTAGGACAAAGTGGTCCTCCAGTCAGGTGAAAGAATCAAGTAACTATTGGTTGGGAGTAAACCGTTGTACAAACATCCAAGTTAGATGTTTGAGACAATCACACTTCTAGTTTTTCAAATCAAATTCAAGTGAATCAAGAGTTCTCAAAGAATTACAAGGGATATGAATCCCACCTTAGTTACTAAATCCATGCACTAGTCATGCCTAGAAATGGACTGGTAATTGGAATCCACCCATTTCACATGTATGTGCCTAGATCACACATTGAGAAACAAGTGAATTGGGTAGGGATATTTTTAGATCCACCCTTATTATTCATTCACTACTTTGTAGTTTGACTAGTTTATCAAAGTGCAAAGCTACATTGTGTTTTAAATAAGTTGGACAGTGATCCCACCATAGAGATGAGACATGTTCTTCTCACTTTAGAACATGAACATGTTCTTCCGGTTTAAGAACATGAACATGTTCTTCCAGTTGCCTACAATATTAATATAGCTCTATTTTTGAGGAAAATATATTTTTCCAAGGTGGAAGAATGTAATAAAGTAACTCTATGATCTAAGGGTCCAGTCAATTTAGATGGATTTGAAATTGGACACCGTATGGTCACCCATGTGTATGAACAATGATCTTGAGACTACACTTACGTAGCAGGTCATGTGCTCTTGTAAACAAGTGATCCACTTAGCTTAGTGGTTAAGTCTCAAGGGTGTGAAGGAAGAGGTCTTGGGTTCAAACCCCATGGGGTACATGGGGAGAGTATTTTTCCCAAAGAGATCTAAAACCTTCTAGAAACATCCACTTGAGTTAACTCGAGTTAGTTAGGACACTTGGCGCACATGCAGTTACATGGCTCACACATGGATGGTTAGAATCCACTTGCCCCAAGAAGGCAGTCCCTTGGAGAGAGCTATATATAGAGGCATATGGTTGGGAGGAGAGTCATCTATTTATCACGTGGTGGTGGTTGTAATCCTCATTCTCTTGCATGGTATGATGTATGGTTAAAGTAAAGCACCTTCCTGACAAGTTTTGGATGGAAGCAGTCATGTGTGCAAACTATGTATTAAATCGCTACCCTAAAAAAGCATTGAGAGTCGTCACTCTTTATGGGGCTTGGAATGGACATAAACCTATGTTTATTCATACACATGTGTTTGGTTGTTTGGTATATGCTCTTAGGCCATCACAACAATGTCACAAACTTGATGATAAGGCAAAGAAATTCATATTTGTTGGTTATGGTGCTAAAATTAAGGGATATCATTTGCACCATCCATTATCGTGCATAGTCATTGTGAGTTGAGATGTGGTATTTTCTAAAAATTCAATTTTCCCTCTACTTGAATGCAAAAAACAACCAATAGTTAGCTCACAAGATGTGTTTGATACACCCATGCCTTTGTTCCAAAGTGGTGAACTTGACTATGGATATATAGAACAACAAAGTGAGGTTCAAAGGGCTGACAATTTCCAACAAAATGGAGCTGAAAATGCTGAGAATTTCCAGGCAAACATGGTTAAAATTTTCTACTCAAACATGGTTGGAATTTCTAGAAATTTCTAACCACATATGGCTGAGCATTTGTGCCAAAATATGGCTAAAAATGAGCATGAAATTCAGCCCACACATGATATACATGTTGATGATGTATTACATAATGCACACATGTCTATCAACAGTGCACAAACTATTCCAAAGTGGCTGAAACAAACTTTGTAGGACAACAAATTTAGTGCACCTTTACTTGGTAGAACAAGATCAAGTCTCACTATGCATCAAGTAATTTTGTGGAATATTATCTTATTGCAACAACATGTAATGAAGAGCCACTTATTTTTGGAGATGCATGTGATGATCCACATTG
>CM035440.1:28717923-28757923 GCA_020310875.1 Ceratopteris richardii
AGTATAAGGTAAAAAACGTGGATGTATACCTTGCACCATTTGTGGAAGAGCTGCACATTTTATGGGATGGGATTACTGTGCATGACATATCTCAACCTATAAGAAGACGAGACGTGCGAATGCAAGACATACTTATGTGGATGATGCATGATTGACCTGGTTATGGTGAATGTTCAGGGTTGTCCATTTCCGGTTACCATGCTTGTCCCTTATGCAGACCGCGACTCGAAGCCAGCTATTCCAAAGCACTATGTAAAACTGTCTATGAAGGACACCATAGATATTTGCTTGATGGACATGTTTTACGTGAAGGACAAATTGGTCAACAAGCGCAATGCCAAATGAAAGCTAACGATTGAAAACAATTGTGGGATTCAGAAACTCCAGTCGCTGGCATGAAACGGTTGTTGATTTTTCATGAATTCCCTTATTGGAGTGAGTTATTGATCAATCATTTGGTAGACGCAATGCATATTTTTAAGAATGTGGGAGAGATTCTTTGGAAGACTTTGATCGGAAAGAAAGAAAGCAAAGCACAAAGGGAGGACTTAGAAGAGCGAGATCGTATGCAAGATTTATGGAAGATTACTAAGCCCAACGAAACAATATTGTTACCAAGAGCTCCTTGGGTGCTTCGTAGGATGGAAGAGCAACAAGTGAAGAAAATAATTTCAGAGTTTTAGACACCTACTGGATCCATGAGGTTTCTAAAGACACCTTTCACATGAAACGACGATCTCGGAGGGCTCAAGTCTCATGATTGGCACAAGTTTTTATAGTTTGTGCTCCCTGTAGCTTTAAAAGATTGTCTTTCGAAGGATGTGCGAACAACCATTTATAAAATTAGTTCCTTAGTACGGTGGATCTCTTTTAAAGAGATAAATAGAGATAACATAGAGAGTGCAAAACTCAATGCTATCGAGGCTGTCTATATGGTAGAGAAATACTTTCCCACAAGTATTCTCACTATTCAGCTTCATTTATTGGTTCATGTGGTAGATGAAGTTGCAATAGCAGGAACTATCCATAGTGGATGGATGTTCTTTTTAGAGTGTTTTATGAAGACATTAAAAGGGTTTGTTTGACAGAGAGCACGTCCAAAGGATAGCATGGCAGAGGGATGTCTCGTACAAGAGTCTCTTGTATTCATAACTGAGTTTCTACATATGTCGGATCCAGAAATGCCTCGCTTATGGAGCAATGATGAAGGTGCTCGTCTTGTAGGCAATGAACCACAAGGTAAAAGGTTGCAAAGAAAAATGGATGCAGCTTTCAGAGAGAAGGCAATGAAGTTTTGCATAGTTAACTCTGAGCCTATGCAGAAATGGTTAGAAAAGTATGAGCTTGCCAAGGAGACAAATGCAAAGGAAAGAGCTCAATTTCGAAGGAATCGTTCCACTTGATTTTTGCCCCTTCCAAAAAGTCTTCGAGCTCTTCCACCCTTTTTAATGAGCAGATGGCTAGATACAGCCGTTTCATAAGCAAAGGCAGTGGGTGAAGATATCTCTAAAGAAGAAGAAGAAGAACTCACAAAGGGATGTGATTGGGAGTATTCTAAATACGGTGCACTATGGTCTCATGAATGACACTTTCGGATCGCACGAATCGATAAAAATAGGTATACTTTTGATAGTGGGGTGATGGTGAACTTTTTGCAAAAAGTAGAGCAAGTGCAAGAGATGATAATACTCAAGGAGGCCAGCTAGATTATTGTGGAGTGATTCAAGATATCTTGAAACTATCCTTTAGGAAGTTTGATTACTTTGTTTTTGATGTGAAATGGTTCAAAGTAGTCACCTCTAGAAGAAACGCAACAGTGAGGTGGGATAAAAGTGGTTTGCTTCAATTCGACTCCACAAAATTATGGACAGATGAAAGAGATACATTTGTACTTCCTGAACACTGTGAGCAAGTTGTTTTTATACGAGATTCGAAAGAACTAGAGTGACTATTTGTTTTACAAGTCTCCCCACATAGTAGACAAATTTGTGAGAACATAGATGTAGAAGAAAGTCCATTTGTAGTGGACTCTGAGATTCATTTGATAGTCGAGGAGGAAGAGATCATTGTTCGAGAAGAAGAGGTCCTTGAAGAAGATGAGATACAAGATGAAGCAATAGATGATGATCAAGAAGAAGCTAGCATACCAAGTGATTTAGAAGTTGTCAATATAGAGATATATATTCTTTGTGCATCGGATCTCCAAGAGGATGGTAGAATAGAGGAGTTTTGAATGAAACACTTGTACGTACTAATTTTTGTTTATTTTTTTTGTTATGTTCTTTTGTACACTATCATTTCTCTATATTACATTTATTATCATATGCTAATTATTTGAGTTCTTTTGTTACAGAGCACGATGGGAGACAACCCTCCATTCACTCCACATTCCATGATAGAGGAGTAGTTCTTAGAGTTCATATTTTAGGTACCTCCCATGTATATGGCTGCTGCATCACTCCTACCAGTCTCACTCCTGTCGGTCTCACTTGTGCCGGTCTCACTCCCCCCGGTGTCACTCCTGTCAGCGTCACTTCTGTGGGCGGTGCTACTCCCACCGGAGGTATGTCTCCTAGCTTTATGACTCCACCACGAAATCTTTTCAGCCATCCCCTACTGTCTCTAGTAGTAGACATATGCGTTCAACACCTCAGCGTGATACAGGTGTTGCCCCGTCTCGTAGGTCGAGGCCACGCTCTAGAGAAGAAGGTTCTAGGAGTGGATCTACAGGTCGGTCTGGAGGAGGTGACTATTGGGGAGGCAGTGCGACAAACGTTGTGTTGCCCACTTCTACTCTTAGAGTGAGTACCTCAGATGTAGGTATGCCACTTGGTAGACCACGTGGAACACCAAATACACCTTGGGGTGCTCATGACCATGATGATTCCAAGGTCTATAGTATCCGTGATGGAGCTTTGGTGATGGATGCGGTCAGAAAGGCCATGCATGCGCATATACGAAAACTTTGCTCCATACAGTTTGGACACTCTATCGTGTTAAAATGGAGTGAAAAAAATAAATATCGAAAAAATTATATCACAGAGATGATTTATCAAGAGTTTCGACTAGCACATGGGTAGCGTCTTGTCAGTTTAGAGTGGATTCTGCACATCGCACATGAAGTTATGTCCCATCAATGATCTGAGGCTCATGATGCTTTCAGAGGAGTCTTACCAAAGCTTGTATGGTTAGATGCTGAGGAGTGGGATATGATTCGCGACGAGCAGCAGTAGACTCCTGATCGATATCGCCAATAGCGAGATGCCATAGCCACACATTTAGATACGATTGGACTATCACATTTCAACAGCGACAGATATGACACAATGCGTCATGAGTTTGTAAGTACCATTTGGTTTATTGAATTTGTTTGTGTTAAGCTTGTCATGTATGTTCCTCTAATGTTTTGTGTATTTGTTGTAGGAGCTGGCAATGGGTCGTCCTCCAACACGAACGAAGGAGTCTTATGGATATCGTCATGGATTGACTGTACTATTGGAGGACTTAGAGGACGCGGTGCGGTCGTTTCATGGGAGCGTTTGCGATGAGGTGATGAATTTATAAACTTGGTTTTTACTTGTTGTTTGTAAATCCCATGTGAATTTATCTCATTTCATGAATGTTCTTTGTTGCAGGGCTATTGATATGGATGTTTCAATCATTCAGTGCATGTGTATGACAATGGTGTGCCACAGTTCTGTATTTGGCTTGTATATGGTAGTGGTGCACCAGAATTCTGTATTTGATTCTTATATGGTAGTGCTTTGCCACATTTTGTATTTCCCCCATATATGATACTAGTTTGCCACACTCTTGTACATGCTTCATTTATGAAATATATAATTTTTTTTGTACATGGTTAATGGTTCATGGTTCATTCTGATTATCTCTTTTGTGTCCAATAGTATTTTGTTTTATGAAATCATATTTTGGTTGCCATTAGAGTACACATCACATGTACTCAAATTTTTTTGGGTAGAGTGTATTGTCTTTTGCTAAATGACATCATGGTAGTGTTGCTGTAGCAAAAGAAAACACACTCTGCCCAAAAAAATTTTGCAGATATGGCCGTCGGTATAAGTGATGGTACACCCAGCAGTGTCGCCAGTATGCGCGATGGTACACCCACCGGCCACTGATATGCGTAACGGTGCCTGTATAGGTGCCGGTATGCCATCGGTATGAGCATCAAAAATACTGATGCTTATACCGACGATTATAGTGACACTCATACTGACACTTATACCGATGATTATACTGATGCTCATACCGATGCTTATACTGATCTCTGTAAAAGCTTCAATATACGGCCGATATGTTGTAGTGGCATTGTTATGCATCAAGCAAAGTATGTTTGAAAACTACTTCAACCTTTTAAATTTGAGGATTTCAAGACAATTTCCACACTAGTGAAGACAAGATTTAGGTTCTCACTTGAGGATTCTAGTGATGCATTTGACACTTCTCTTTATCAGCACGTTGTGAGATTTCTTATATATGCATGCAACACAAGGTCAGATATATTGTATGTAGTTTCTAAGTTGAGTTGATTCATGCATAGCCCTAGCACTAAGCATTGGCAAGTGGTGAAACTTGTGTTTAGATATGACAAAGGCACTTTGAGTTTGGGTCTCTTTCATGGTAGATATATTCAACCATGCTTACATGCTTTTACAAATAGTGATTGGGATACTTGTTATGATACTTGCACGTCCACTAGTGGTAACTAGAATGTACAAAGATAACTAACCCATTAGGGCTATAGACATATATACAAGCCAGGGGAAAATACCTCCTAAAGAGGGAAAAAAGTGCCCCGATGGTCCTAGTGTGTTCACACACATCACTACCTAAATATATCAACAAATCCCCTCTAGGAGTGATGCCGCGAACAAGGAGCCAACACTGATGCTTAAGGAAGTGCCCAACTATGTGGAATCAATCCACAAAAGGAAGTAAGCCCAAAGCTTTGTAGAAAGCTTCAAATTTTTCCCTAGGCATAACCTTCATGAAAAGGTCTGCAATGTTCTCCTGCGTGGGCACATATGTCAAGTTGATCTCTCTAGCAAAGAACCTCTCCTTGACATAATGATAATGCACCTCAATGTGCTTACTACAAGCATGGAACACAGTGTTCTTCGCAACTGCCAATGTGTTCTGACTCTCAGTGAAGATAGTGGTGGTAGAAGACTGACCAACACCAAAATTAGCCATAAGGCGTCTGAGCCACACACACTCAACAATCGCTGTGAAAGTTGCCCTATGTTCAGCTTCACAACTGGAAGTGACCACAATAGGTTGCTTCTTGCTCAACCAAGATATACATGAGCTACTATGCATGAAGCAAAATCCACTAGTGGACACATGAGTGTCATAGCAACCAGCCTAGTCAGAATAAAAAAAAGCATGTAAGTCTGGCAGTAGTGATCCCCCCTTGGGATAAAAAAAATCCAAGTAGCTAGGTACCACTGAAGTAGCAAAAGATGCACTTAACCACTTGCCAATGCTAGGC
The DNA here is from genome assembly GCA_020310875.1 of Ceratopteris richardii. Lineage (NCBI taxonomy): Eukaryota > Viridiplantae > Streptophyta > Polypodiopsida > Polypodiales > Pteridaceae > Ceratopteris > Ceratopteris richardii. The sequence goes on from CM035440.1 coordinate 28,723,436, forward strand.
AATGTATAAAACTGCTCATCTGTGAGACAAAAAAATGAATATCTAGCCAAGTAATGCATAAGTAAATTAAGCATCCAATAGCCTGCTAATAGAGAATGACATCAAATGCATCTCCAGCATCATGAAGACTCAATCCTAAACCAGTCTCCATAGGAGTGTCAATAGGTTTACAGTCTTCAAGGCCAAAATACTGCAATAATGTGTCAATATATTTCGTTTGACACAAAGCTTTTCCACCATCAACTTGCATAATCTGAATGCCCAAATAATGATGCAAATGCCCCAAATTTGATATCTCAAATGAGGCATGCAAAATATCCTTAAAATCAACGATATACTTCTCATGAGGACCAGTGGGCAGCACGCCATCAACATACACAACAATGATCAGAAGCACATCATTAGCATGCTTAACATATAAGGTGCTCTCAATTGGACTCCTCTCAAAACCATGTGCAATGAGATAGGCATGTATCTTTTCATACGAAGCACGTGGTGCTTGCTTCAAACCGTATAACGCCTTCTTTAACTTGCACAACTGGTTTTCATGCTCTTTCTACAAAGCCACGAGGCTGAAAAACGTAAACTTCTTCATGCAAATCACCATTCAGAAATGTAGTTTTAATGTCCAACTGATGTACATTCCAACCACGATGAGCTGCAAGTGCACATATGCTATGAACAATAGTCATTCGACATGTAGGTGCAAAGGTCTCATCAAGGTCAATGCCTCTTTCCTGCGCATAACCCTTTGCAATTAGCCTAGCCTTATACTTGTTCCATTGGGTTTATGCTTCAGCTTGTATACCCACTTAGTGCCAATGGCCTTCTTGCCATGAGGCAAGTCACATAAAGGCCAGGTAACATTTTTCATGATAACATCATATTCAGATTGCATTACAACCATCCATTGTTCAAAATTTTGTGCTTCATCAAACGAAACAGGCTCAGTCTCATCACAGAGACTAGAGGCAACCAAAGCATAGCAATTTGATCAATAAGTGCATCATGTAAATCTGCATAAAAAATGGAATGATCTGCATCATCACATGAAACCTGTAAAGGTTGAGAAGTTGCCTCATTTGGACCAGCACTAGGATGTCCACCTATAAAGAGAGGTAGTAATGTATCAAACATGTGTTTGGAGCTAACAAATGTCTCCTTCATACATGAAAGCAATGGCTGAGTAGCATCTTCCACAAAAGCAACATCACAACTAACTAAAATGCATTTAGTCTGTGGATGATACAGACGATAGCCTTTACTTTTAGAACTATAACCAACAAAAATACATGTCACTACTTTATAATCCAATTTCCTGTGATGTTGTTCATGCACTAATGCATATGCCAGACAACCAAAAACACACAAGTGAGCAACATATGGCTTATGACCATGCTAAGCTTCATATGGAGTGATAGACTGCAATGTTTTAGTGGGACAACTGTTAAGTACATATGTTGCACACATAACGACCTCAAGTCAGAAACTATGTGGTAAAGCATGACTCTTGACCATACACCTCTCCATCTCCATGAGTGACCTATTCTTTTGTTCAAAAACTCCATTCTATTGCGATATATATGGCTACTAATGTTTTATCCCATGTTCAACCAAAAATGCATTAAAGTCTGAAGACATATATTCCCCCCCTCGATCAGAATGGAGGGTGCCCATTTTACATGCTCACAGATTTTCAGTGAAAACCAAAAACTGTTTGAAGCACATAAACACTTCAGACATTGCTTTGAGTGGATATACCCATGCATGCCTAGAAAAATCATAAAAAAGTAAAGATAGTTCCCAAAAGAAGGTGTCTGCATAGGAACACATACACTCTATGAACAAGCTACAATCTCTGAGTAGCTCGAACTGAACCATCTTTTGGGAAGGAGGAATGCTATATTTTGCCCAAAATAAAGCCTTCATAGACATGTTTTCCAGGTGCCTCAAGTTTGGGCAAAGAGGATACCATTTCAAATTTTTGCAGGTGTAGCAAACTAGCAAAATTCAAATGACCAAAGCATGCATGCCAAAGCTTTGCATCTGATATAGCTTGAGAATCATGCACTGCACATGCTGAATGATTCACAGATTTTTCATAGTCTATGAGTTTATGCAGCCCACGACATAAAATGCCAAAAGCAATAATCATCTATCATCAACAAATTTCATAACCAAGAAAATTTTGGCTAAATTTGAAACTGATAACAGATTCTTCTTGATCCCTGGCACAAATTAGAGCATCTGATAGTGTGAAAGAACTACCATCAGTAGTAGTCAGAATGATCTTACTAACTCCATGATAGGATAAAAGGAGTTGTTTGTGCATGTGATAGTATTCCCTGTAGGGGCAGGCTTGAGCGAAGTGAAGAAACTGCACTGCGAGGTAATATGTTGGTTGCCCCACTATCAAAGTATCAAACGTCTAAGTCTATTGTAGATATACATTGTTCAAGAGAAGATGGGTCAAAACTGCAAAAAGTAGTAAACACCCATTCTTCATCTTGCACTAGATTAATAGACTCTGTTTTCGATGTAGAGGCCTCTACAACAACCATTCCAGACTCTTTTTTGTTTGCCTCTTTTGTAGCCAGTTTTGGACAATTCTTTATGACATGATCATTTGCTTTACAGTACTTGCAAAACAATTTCTGCTTTTCTATTTTCTTGTCATCTTTGTCATCCTTCTTTGATTATGCAGAATTAGCAAATTTATGCTTACTAGTAGAAGAGCCCCATTTACCTTTGCCCTTTTGATTAGACAAGAAAGCTTGATCTGCAACATGCATAATGCACATGTTCTGCCTAGACTAATCTTCGTGCAACAGAACATAGACTAACTCCTAAATGTTAAGGCATTTGGATTGCCTTTCATCATCAAACAAAGAGTAGAAGCAAAACTCTAGTATGAATCGGGAAGACCATTCAAAACAATCTACACAAGTGAACTGTCAGGCAAGACTTCATCAACAGAAATTAACTATTCCTTAAAATCTTTGATCTTTGTTAGAAAAATGTCCATATAATCACCTTCATTCATGTGCTCACTCTCCAGCTGTTTTTGGAGGTAAGCAACACAAGCCTCATTCCTTGCCTGGTATAAAGTGGTAAGTGTGACCCAAGCATCCTTAATTGTTCTGCAAGAGAGAATGTGAGGAATAATGGAACGTTTGGCAGAAAAGGCTATCAATGCATGTGCCTGAGAATCTCTGCCATCCCAACAATTTTTCTCTACAATAGGTGCAACAGAAACTATGGCACGAATAGGAATCTGTAGAATATCACCATCTTTGATGCCATTTGCATCAGATTCAGTACCTATATTTGCAGGTGTAATAGGATGTTTTTCAACACCCTGGACAATATTCCACAGTCCTTTTGTGACCAATACATGATGCATCATATAAGTCCACAACGAGTAATTCGTACCATCCAACTTATCCTCAATAACCAACATATGAAATACATCATTACTTTCAACCATGGCCACTAACTAAAATACCCTGATGCAGAAAAATGACTATATCTAAAAAAGAGTTGAACAAAACTACCCCGACAAGTTCTACTAAACCTGTAGTAGACTTCGAGATGCTTATTCAGTGCTGCAATAGTGAGTTTGGAGGCCGAAATGAGCTTAGATCACGATTTTGACACCACATAGTGAAGCTGTTTTGATTCCTAATCACCGTGAGTATGCTCACCAAATTGCATGCAATTCTAAGACTGTGATCGGAGGGTGATGACGATGGCTTAGATGAAGCGGCAACCTACTCTAATACCAGTTGTTGGAGTTCGAGGTTTGGGGAAGCACGTGAACAACACAAGGAAGAAGACAAAGCTTGGAGCACAACACACAATACTGAATATATTACCACTAGAATGTACAAAGATAAGTAACCCATTAGGGCTATAGGCATATATACAAGCCGAGGGAAAAAACCTCCTAAAGAGGGAAAAAAGTGCCCCGGCGGTCATAATGTGTTTACACACATCACTACCTAAATATATCAACACATAGTACTCTTGCATACATTTTCCCACTTGGGAAGGTCTAAGAATTCTACCAAATTTAGTTCTTACAATCTACACTTGTGCCATTTGGGGTTGTTGTGTCAAGCCTTAAGAAATTGGATTGTTTGGTTGCATCATAGGCACTAGTTGGCTCATAGGGAAAACCAAATTTTGCAATTATAATGGTGGCTGTGAGAATGTGGGGTAGTATAGTAGGTTGAAGTGGTGGTGGCATACTTGGCATGGGCATTGTTACAAAAGATAAATTGAGCACATGTTGCCATGTGATGGTCCCACTTGTGGGTATCAATGTGACACTAAGAATAGGTATAGAGATTGATGAACTATAGGTCATTGGTATTGGATTGGCTCGTATTACTATAGCTAGGTTAATCGATGATGTACTCAAGGTAGGTGCTACAATAATGTTGATGGGATTATTTGGAACATTTGAGAAAGGTAGTTGCTCTAGATTTAGACTAGTATTATCATGGAATTTTATCCCTTGTGAAGTGACATTCTCTGGTTTATTGGTGACCATGTAATAAGCTCCAATCTTTTCAACTAGTATCTTCACTGTTGGTCTTACAAAAATCATATTAGAAAGAGTGAGATGATCCCTTAGCTCACCTAATCCCATTCCAATCACACCACTCAGAATTTGTTTTCAATTGAAGAACACAAAAAAGAGGAGGTAGAAGTGGATTTGGCAACACGAGGCATAGGTGGACAAAATTCCAACAACAATAATAGAAACCACAATAGAAGGGATGAAGACAACTACTCAGAGGATCAATCACATCAATATTCATTAGTCCTAATGAATTTGAGTCATAAAGAAGGTAAAGAAGATGATAATTTGTTCTACATAGATTTTTCTTGTTCAAACCATGTTGTATGCAATGTTGATGTTCTATCAGACTCGGAGAAACCCAATCATAAGAATGAAGTACAAATAGGGGATGATACCAAACACAATGTGGAAAGGATTGGTGATGTCAAAGCTCCCAATGGTAGAACAAACATTCTGAGTAAGGTTCTCTATGTACTCACGATTACTAAAAACCTAATAAGTGTAGGTGAAATAGTTGAAAAGGGCTTGAAAGCTAGATTCACTCAACATGGAGCTTATGTGGAAAATCCATGAAGTAGTGATCACCCCTTGGGATAAAACAATCCAAGTAGCTAACACCATTCACATAGCAATATATGAGCTTAATTGCCTACCAATGCTTGACATGTGGGCAATGCATAAACCTCCTCATCTATGAGATAGCAAATTGAATATCAGGGTGAGTTATGCATAAGTAAATCAAGCATCCAATAACCTGCTGATAGAGAACAACATCAAATGCATCTCCAACATCATGACGACTCAACTGTGAAGCTATTTCCATAGGAGTGGCCATTGGTTTGTAGCCTTCAAGGCCCAAACGCTGCAATAATGTGTCAATATATTTTGTTTGATACAAGGCTATTCTACCATCAACTTGCATAAACTACATGGCCAAATAATGATGCAAATGCCCCAAATATGACATCTCAAATGAGGCATGAAAATCAACCTTAAAATCATCAATATGCTTGTCATTAGGACCAGTGAGCAACACATCATCAATATAGACAACAATGATCAAAAGCACATCATTTGCATGCTTAACATATAAGGTGCTCTAAGTTGGACTGTTCTCAAAACCATGTGCAATCAAGTAGACATGTATCTTTTCATACCAAGCATGTGGTGTTTGATTCAAATCATACAATGCCTTTTTCAACCTGCACACTTTGTTTTCATGCCCTTTCTACACAAAACCAAGGGGTTGAAAAAAACACACTTCTTCATGTAAGTCACCATTGAGAAATGTATTTTTAATCTCCAACGGATGTCCTCTCCAACCATGATGAGTTGCAAGTGGAGAAATGCTACGAACAATAGCCATTCAACATGTGGGAGCAAGGAAGAATCAATTCAAATCATACCTAAAGTGTTGGAACACTTTTAGGTGAGGGAAATTCAAAATTCAAACTCAAATGATGAGCATAAACAGAGAAGATTTAGTCGTGGGGCAAGTGTGCCATTTCTGAGAGACTTTGGGCTACATCATTTAGCGCACATTGAGCTAAACACATGTATGAGTAGTCTGCTACACGTCCCTTGTATCATATGTTCATTAGAATATACAATTTGATACATTTCTTGAAGTTCATCTATGCCTATTTTTCTCTGTAACATCTTCATCATTTCAGTGATTTTGTAGAAACGATTTCTCTGTGTATACTCAATCATTTTCTACACTTTAACTTGGCTTAGTTAGATTGATGTGTCTACTACTACATATCAATTTTCATCACATTTGATTCAGGGGATCTCTAGATATGAATCATAGAAAGTGACTCTGTCTGCACACCTTCTAGTTCTTGAAATGTCTGGATGACCCCCTTGACTTGCTAGATTTATTTCTCTATGTATGGTGCCTCTAAATTCATGAAATAAACTGCTTTGGCTAGCTATAGTCTCTAACTAGATATGTGCAAAAGCTCTGTGGTCAATTCATACTAGGTTGTGAGCTCTGAGCAAAGTACTAAGGGCTTCTAGTCCCAAAATAGATGGTTTCTTTGGATTCCTTGCATATGCAAGTTATCTATTTTGATGCAAACTTTTGGGAATGATGTTCCAAATCACTTGGTGGTTCTAAATGCATTAATGTCAAGCCATAGAAGTCTGCTAAGCATCCCTGGAGCTAACTTGGTAGATGTAGAGCAGGTTTTGTGCAACACTAGCTCATCTCTGGAGCATACCAATCCATCTCCTCACAATGGTATCTGAGCAACAACAAATCAACATGGGATATGGATTTCCTTCATCCATAGACAAATTGGATTGAGGTAATTACTCGGCTTGGCCAGTTAGAATGGAAGCTTATCTTCAAGGTAAAAAAACTCTATGGTTACATTTTCGGAGATGAGATTATGCCAATCCTCAGAAGCAAAGGACATCAAACTCAAGAAGAACAAGAGAGGTTAACCACATGGTGTTCATAGGGTGCTCTAGCCAGGTCATACATTCTTAACTCAATCTCTAGTTTTTTACTTCCACACATCAGGAGTTGCAAGGCTTCACAAGAGACTTGGAATAATCTTAAAGCATTCTTTTCATCAAGTACAAAGGCTAGGAAGAATCAACTATGGATGGAATTCACCACACTCAAGAAGATTTCCAAGCAAAGTGTGACTGATTTTGTCACCAAGATGAAGGAACTAGCAGATCAACTTGGGAGCATTGGAGAATTCATTGATGAAGAGCACATAGTAAGACAAGTAATCAATGGAATAAAGGTAGATTATGAATGGGAAGCCTTCACCACAACTATGGACCTCTACATGGACATGAAGGTTCAACACCCTCATGGGACAATTGTTCACACATGAGGCAATGCTTATGAAGAATGGAGACAACTCAAAATGTAATCAATCCTCTACCCTACATACAAATAAGAAAAAGAATAAAGAAGGCAAAGGGAAAGCTAAAAAGTGTGATGATAAGGGTAGTATCTCTCGAGCAAACTTTGTAGGTAAAGATAGAGGTTCAAGAGGAAGAGGCAGAGGAGGAAGACAAGGCAGCGAGAGATCTCAAAGCTCGTCTCCATGTACCATATGTGGCTTAACTAATCACATTACTAAGAATTGTTTCAAGAATCCTAGAATTAGAGGTTACAATAGAGGAGGCTATGGAAGCTCAAGAGGAAGATTCAACAACAACAACAACTCATACAACAATAATAGTTATCAAGGAGGATACAAAGGAAGGAGAGACTACAACAACTATGCTAATGATCAAACTCAAGAGGACTCATTACTTCTTATGAACATGACCATGAAGAAAGGTAAAGAAGATGAACATGTATTCTATATAGACTCAGGTTGTTCAAATCATGTAGCAGGGAATGTAGCTCTACTCTGAGACTTGGAAGATCCAAGGAATAGGCATGAATTCCAAATAGGAGATTGATTACACAAGGCACCCAGTGGAGAAGATAGGAAATGTGAAGACTTCAAATGGTAATATGAGCCTATTGAGCAAGGTATTGTATGTGCCAACTATCACAAAAAATCTCATAAGTGTAGGTTAGATTGTTGAAAATGGATTGCATGTTAGATTCACAAAGAATGGAGCATTTGTTGAGGATCCACATCAAGGATTTAAGAGGATAGCAAGAGCCGAAAAGTGAGGTAGACTATTTACATTTGAGCTCCAAGACACTAGGAACATCGCCTTGTTCAATTATGGTAGTCAAACCTTATCAAAATTGGAAATTTGGCACAAAAGGTTAGCTCACATAGGTGAAAGGCCTATGAAGCAAATCAATAGGGATCAGAATGTGCTTGGTTTACCAAATATCTCCAAACAACATATGATTTACAAATGTAGTGCTTGTCAATTTGGCAAGTCTCATAGACAACCATTCACAAAGAAGGAATACATTCATGAAGACCTATTGGAATTAGTCCATATTGATGTATGGGGCCAAGCAAGGAGCCATCAATCTCTGGATCCAGGTATTATTTGTCATTAATTGATGATTGTAGCAGATGGAAAATACTACACTTCATGAAACATAAAGATGAAGTGCTTTCATGCTTTAAGAAATATCTTGCATTAGTAGAAAATAAAACAAGAAAGACTTTGAAGAGGCTAAGGTCAGATGGAGGGGGAGAATATCTCTCCCATGACTTTGATTCTTATCTACAAGAGAGAGGAATCAAAAGAGAGGTTATAACCATGTATACTCTAGAGCAAAACGGAGTGGTAGAGAGAAGAAATAGAACCATAGTGGAGGCGATAAGATCAATGCTTAATGAGAAAAAAGTTGCCCAATCACTATGGGTAGAGGCTGTACCCATAGCCACCTATTTGATCAATAGACTCCCATAAAAAGCATTAGATGGGATGATACCTTATGAAGCATTGAATGGAAGAAGACCTAGCCTTGATCATTGCAAGATCTTTGGGTGCATAGCATATGCACACATACCTTCAAAAATCAGAGGAGAATTAGATCCTCTGAATTAGTTTTCAGTTTATACACCTATTTGCATCCTATTATCTTCTGGTTGACTTGCATTGGAACTAACTCCCATGTGTCAATTTCCTTTAGAGCTTCTATTTCCTCGTTCATGGCTCTCTTTTAATAAGGGTTTTCTTTGGCTTCTTCAAAAGTTTAGGGTTCCTCTGAAACTCATTCTTTGGCAAAATAGATAGTATGTTTGGTTACAATATTAGAGTCATAACCACACCTTCATGTTGCTTTCTTTCCATTGTTGATCTTCTAGGAGTGTGTTTGGAGCATTCTCACATTCTTGCATCTTGGCCTTCCCTCTTGATTTCCAAAGCTTGTAGTCTCTTTCCTTCTCATCTTATTCACTTCTAAAGTCCTCACGTGCATCATGCTTGCTATCTAATGAATGAATATCATGCTTGATGCCTTTATCCTGCAAGTACTCATCATAGTCTTTGGAGAAATATTCTCCACCTCCATTAGATCCAAGCTTCTTTAGTGATCCATATGTAAATTTTTCCACATGTGCTCAATATGTCTTGAAGTAATCAAACACTTCACTCTTATTTTTATAATATACAGAATTTTCTATGTATTGCGATCATCAACAAAAGATACATAATACCTTGAGCCTCCTAATAAAGGTTCTTGACTTGGTCCCCACACATTTGTGTGTACTAATTCCAAAAGATTGTTATGGATGTATCCTTAGTGGTTGAAAGATTGCCTTTGTGATTTCCCAATTTGACAAGCATCACACCTATTGATCATGTGTTGCTTTGAGATGTTAGGAAACCCTTAAACACTTTTATCCCTGCATATATCTTTCAAGGTCCTTTCCCTCACATGAGCAAGCCTCTTATGCCACACTTCTAGCTCATTTAGGGTTTTTGAGCCACAACTGAATAGAGCTATATTTCTAGTTTTGTTCCACCTCAAATGTGACGAGTCTACCATTCTCACCTCAAGCTATCTTCTTGAAGCATTGAAATGGATATTCCACATAAGCTCCCTCTTGAGTGAACCTCACTTGCAAGCCTTTTTCAACTATTTGGCCTCCTCTTATTACGATTTTAGTAATAGTGGGTACATAGAGAACCTTAATTAGAATGTTTGTTTTGCCATTGGGAGCTTTGACATTGCCAATCCTTTCCACATTCTATTTGATATCAGCCCTTGTTATTACTTCATGCTTATGCAGGGGTTTCTCAAAGTCTGATAGAAGAGCAACATTGCCTGCAACATGGTTTTAACAACCACAATCTATGTAGAACAAATGCTCATCCTATTTATCTTCTTTATGACTCAAATTCATTAGGAGTAATGAATCTTCATGTGATTGATCCTTTGATTAGTTGTTGCAATCTCTCCTATTGTGGTTTATATTATTGTTGTTGTAATTTTTTCCACCTCTGCCTCTTGTGTTTCCAAATCCACCTCTATCTCCTCCATTCTGTGTTCTCCCATTGCACTAGCAATTATGAATGGTGTGGTTGGACTTGTTGTAGATGGCACATGGTTGACTTTCTTGGTCTTTGCGGTTGGAACCTGCACCTTCAAATGCTTTGTGCTCCCAGCCATATCGCAATTGCCTAAATGCCTCTTATAGGATGGTGGCTTATAGGGTTACGTAGAAATTATGAACAAGAGCACAATTTATAAGCAAGATTACTTAGTTGTAATCTTTACATCAATAGGTGGTTATCTCGCTTTGTTCGGAATGTGGAGCGAATGAACTCGAGATCTAGAATGATATTTTTCTCACAAACTATGAATCAAATGATACACAATTTCATAGACATAAAATAGACACTAATTTGTTTCTAATGAGCCCTTACTCATCAGCATTGGAGTTCTGAGAAGTGAGAACCAACCTCTCCAAGTCTTCTTACTTCAGAGAGGATGATGTAAATAAATGAGCAACAAGCAAGATGAAGATAAAAGTGAGTTATATTCATCTAACATATTTTACAAGTCCTTTTGAGTCTTTATATAGACATCTTGGAATGTTTACATGGATTTCTTGGTTCTTCTCAACCATTTGAATTCAAAAAATGCATGAGGGGTAAATTGTGACTTAGATATCTTTTCCCAAAATCTAAGAATTGGTCTTTTAATTCCAAATTGATTTGAAGTATTGGTTGTACACCAACCTCTAAAATCATGGTTTTTTAGGACTTCTATATTCATCCCTTTATGAGAATAAAATCTAGAATCCATAAATACCTATGGATTTTTACAAGGATAGGAAATGATATGAAATACCATAACACTATGGTTCACTTTAAGTAATAACTTGATCTAGGACAACTGACCGTCAAGCTAAAGCATGTCTAAAAGATAGATTGTTCTAACAGCTCCCCGCCAAGCTAAAGCATGCCTGATTCATTAATCATTGATGATTTGAATCCCTACAATTGCTTTGACCTGCAAAGTTTAACTCCATCTATAGCTTTGGTCATCATATCTACCACTTGTGTATTTGTTGGAACAAATGACACATCAATCTCCTTTAACATAAGTTTTTCTCTAAAAAAATGATAATGAACCTCTATATGTTTGGTTCTTGCATGATGAATAGGATCTATTAAATGCATTGAGCTAATGTTGTTTCCAAATATGTGAGGTTTGGAACTCATTAGTCCCAAGTTTGCATACAAATCTTTTAACCAGATAGCTTCTTGAGTTGCTATGATCAAACCTTTGTACTTTGTTTCTCTTGAAGATAGTGCAACATTAGGATGCTTCTTGGAAATCCAAGACACAAGCTTAGATCCTCCAAATGCTGGAAACCTTGATGTACTTCTTCTATCATTCTTGGATCCTACCCAATCTACATCTACGTACAATTGGAGATCCAAATGTGATGTATAAGAGAAGAATATACATTCATTAATAGTACCTTTGAGATACTTGAGCATCTCTTAGCTGCATCCATATGTGGTTTTCTTGGAGAATGCATGAATTGACTTAGCACTCTTACACTATAAGAAATGCCTGACCTTGTATGTGTAGCATAGATTAAGCTACCTACAAGACTTTGATACTCATTAATATCTTCAATCTATTCACCTTCATAAACACAAAGTTTATGATTCATCTCCATAGGTGTTCATGTAGGGTTTGCAGTATCCATCTTGAATTTGAGAAGTAGATCTTGAATATACCTCTTTGAGTAAAGTACATCCCTTGATCTCTATAGATGTCATGCATGCCTAAGAAGAATGTGAATTGTCCAAGATCATTGATCGTGAACTTCTCTTGCATATACCTTTTGATTCTTTCTACTTAATTCAGATAATTGCCTATCATAATTATGTAATCTACATAAACACATAAATAGATAACTTCATTATGAACATTCTTGATGAATAATGAAGGATTCACATTGCTTTATTTGAATCCTTGAACTTGTATATATGTTACCATTATGTAATTTCAAGCTCTAGGGGCTTGTTTTAGACCATATAGAGATTTCTTGGGTTTAGATAGATGATTAGCACAATTAGGGTTTTCAAACCCTGGGGGTTGTCACAAATATACCTCTTCATTGATCCACCCATTGAGAAAGGCATTCTTCACATCAATTTAAAGTAGCTTCCAATTCCTTGTAGTTGCAACACTTAATAAGGTCTTGATGGTGGTCATTTTGGCAACTGGTGAGAAGGTTTCTTCATAGTCTATTCCCTAAGTTTGCGCACAATCTTTGGCCACCAATTTGACGTTATACCTAGAAATGTATCCATATAAATTTCATTTCAATTTATACACCCATACACATCCTATTACCTTCTGGTTGGTCTGCATTGGAATTAAGTCCCATGTCCATTTCCTTTAGAGCTTCTATTTATTCCTTCATGGCTCTCTCCCAATTAACGTTTTCTTTGGCTTCCTCATAAGTTGAGGGTTCCTCTAAAACCAAGTCTTTGGACAAATAGATGATATGTTTGATTACAAAAGTAGAGTCATAACCATACCTTTTAGTCAAGATCATAAGGTAGTTTTACCTTTTGTTTATCTTCTTCATACCATGATCTATGTTCTTCAAATAGATCCCTACTTGTTGTGAATTGCGTTGTGGTTGGATTATAGAACCTACAGCCCATTTGTGTTGTGTCATAGCCAATGAATAGAGCCTTAGTTGCCCTTTCATCCAATTTCCCTCTCATTTGTAAAGTAACATGTATATATGCTAAACAACCAAAAACTTTGCAATGACCTAGACTTGGCTTCTTGCCATTCCAAGCTTCATAGGGTGTCATACCTTGAAGAGATTCGGATGGAAGTCTATTGATAAGATATATTGTAGTAAATATAGCTTTTGCCCAAAGATAATGTGATAGCTTCTTTTCATCAAGCATTGTCCTCATTGTCCCAACTAGGGTTTTTTTCCTTCTCTCAAAAACACCATTCTATTGAGGAGTATACCTAGTGATGACTTCCTTTTTTATGCTTGTATCCTACAATTACCTATCAAAGTCTTTGGAGAAGTATTCTCCCCCCCCATGACATATGAGCTTCTTTAGTGATCTACCTGTAATGTTTTCAACATGTGCTAGATACTTCTTGAAGCAATCAAACACCACTCCTATTTTTGATAAAATACAAAATTGTCCATCTACTACATTCATAAAAAAAAGATACATAATACCTTGAGCCTATTAATGAAAGTTCTTGACTTTCTCCCCACACATCTGTGTGTACTACATCCAAGAGATTGTTATGGATGTATCCTTTGTGGTTGAAAGGTTGCCCTTGTGATTTCCAATTTGACAAGCATCACACCTATTGATCAGTGATGCTTTGAGATGTTAGGTAGCCATAAAACACTTTGATCTCTACATACATCTTTCAAGGTTCTTTCATTCACATGAGAAAGTCTCCTATGCCACACTTCTAGCTTACTTAGGGTTTGTGAGCCAAAGTTGAATAGAGCTATACTTTTGGTTTTCTCCGACTTCAAATGTGAAGACTCTACCAGGCTTTTCACCTTTGGCTATCTTCTTGAAGGCTTGACATGGATCTTCCACATAAGCTTCATTTTGAGTGAACCTAACTTGCAAGCCCTTTTCAACTATTTGCCCTACACTTCTTAGGTTCTTAGTAATAGTGGGCACATGAGAACCTTACTCAAACTTTTTGTTATGTCATTGGAAGATTTGAGATTTCCAATACTTTCTACATTGTATTTGGTATCATCCCCTATTTGTACTTCATGGTTATGCTTAGGTTTCTCCAAGTTTGATAGAAAAGCAACATTGTATGCAACACGTTTTGAACAACCGGAATCTATGTAGAAAAAATGCTCATCTTCTTTACCTTCTTTATGACTCAAATTCATTAGGAGTAATGAATCTTCATGCAATTGATCCTCTGAGTAGTTGCTGTAGTCCCTTCTATTGTGGCTTTTATAATTGATGTTCTACTTTTGTCCATAAGAGGTTGCCAAATCTGCCTCTACCTCCTCCTTTCTATGTTGTTCCATTGAACCAGCAACCCTTAGTGGTGTGGTTGGACTTGTTGCAAATGGAATAGGGCTAACTTTCTTGTCCTTTTGTTTTGTCTTGATTTGCTCTTTTCTTTTTTCCCATCCACTTGTTTTTTCTTGCATAGTTGGCTTGGGTGATTTCTTCATCATCACACTCCTTCTTTTTCCCTTTATTCTTCTTGTCCTTCTTACATGCATAATGGGAATAATTGTAGAATTAACTTGATAAGAGTTACCTTCTTTTGAGTTTTTGTTGGCCTCTCGATTGAAGAGTTGTCCAAGAAATATATTGAAGTTAGGTGTCTGCACATCCATGATAAGATCATATGTAGTAAATGATTACCATTGCTTGTTAGTCCTAATGCCATTTAGAATCTGTCTCATGATGACTTCTTCTTCTTCAATCAATTCTCCATTTGAAGCTAATTGCTCTATAACCTTCTTGATTTCAATGAAAAACTATGTGGTTTTCTGCTTTGGTGTCTCCTTCATTTGGTTGAACTCATTCAACAAATGATTCTTCCTCGCTTTTGTGCTAGTAGAGAAGAATGTCTCAAGTGCATCCCATGTTTCTTGTGATGTTTTGCAACCACTAATGTGGTACCAATAAATTAGAGATAGAGTTTATGATATAATACTTGGCTTGAGAATCTCTTGCACACCATAATGTAAGCTTCTCAGTCTCCTCTTGTATAGGTCCTCCTTTGGATCTTGAAGTAGGCATAACTTCATCACTTGCTATAATTCCATTACGATTTCTACCTTGTAAGTAAGCTTCCATTTTGATATGCCAAGCAACATATCTGTTACTCTTAAGCTTCTCAATCATGGAAGAAAAACCATCACCCACCTTGATGTAGCTCTCTTATCATTGAAGAATCTCAATGAAGATAATAGAGTAGAATCTAGTGTTGAAAGTGTTGAAGTTTGGTCCAGGTAACCAACATAGGACTTGCCCTTTAGCTATTGGAGACTTATATAAACCTTATAAGCTTCAAGTTGATGCAATAAAACATCCTATGCGCTTTGGAAGATCACTGAGAAAAGATTTGTTCAAGATAGATAACTTTGTACGTGAGCTATTGCAAGAAACTTACTATTTGTGGTTAGAACATGCATCTTCAAATGGTTAGTGCTACCACCTTGATCACAATTGACTGAATTCCTCTTAGAAAATGATGGCTTATAGGGTTAAGTAGCTATTATGAACAAGAGCTCAATTTATAAGCAAGATATTACTCAAATTGTAACCTTACATCAATAGGTGTTCATCCCACTTTTTCAAAAATGTGCAAAGAATGATGCCAAGAGCCAGTATGATCTTTTTATCACAAAATATGAATCCAATTGATACAAGATCTTATCCACATAGTAGACAATAATACCGCTCCAATGAGCCCTTACATATAAGCATTGGCATTCTGAGGAGTGAGAAGCAACCTCTCCAAGTCTTCTGACTTTGGAGAAGATGATGCAAATAAATGAGCAACAAACAAGATGAAGATAAATGCGAGTGTATATTCATCTAACATGTTGTAATAGTCATGTTGAGTCTTTACATAGACATCTTGGAGCCTTTACATGGATTTACATGATTCTTCTCAACCATTTGAATTCAAAAAACTTGCATGGGGTAAGTTGTGACTTAGATCTATTTTCCTATAATCTAGGAATTGAAGTCTTTTATTTTCAAATTGATTTGAAGTATTGGTTGTACACAACCCTCTAAAATCGTGGCTTTTAAGGACTTCCAACTCCATCCTTTCATGAGAATAAGATCTAGAATCCATAAATACTTATGGATTTTTACAAGGATAGGAAATCATATGAAATACCATAATACTATGGTTCACTTCAAGTAATAACTTGACCTTGAAAAAATCTTTATTCAAGCATGGTTTAAGCTTGATTGGTCTCACAACTTTCCCTCAAGCTAAAGCATGCTTGAGTCTTCAATCCTTGATGATCAGTATCCTTGCAATTGCTTTGAACATGCAAAGTTTAACTCCATCTAGTGCTTTGGTCGTCGTATTTTCCACTTGCATATTTGTTGGAACAAATGATACATCAATCTCCTTTGACATAAGTTTTTCTCTAACAAAATGATAATGAATCTCTATATGTTTGGTTCTTGCATGATAAATAGGATTTGCTGCTAAATGCACTGAGCTAATGTTGCCTCTAAACATGTGAGTTTTGGAAATCACAAGTCCCAATTTTGCATACAAATCCTTTTAACCATATATATACGAGTCTCTATGGTCAAACCTCTATACTCTACTTCTATTGAAGATAGTGCAATAGTAGGTTGCTTCCTAGAACTCAAGGACACAAGGTTAGATCTTGACAATTCTAGAAACCCTGATATACTTCTCTTATCAATCTCGATCAAAGTACAATTTGAGATCCAAATCTACAGTATAAGAGCAAAATATACCTTCATTAATAGTACCTTTGAGATACTTGAGTATTCTCTTAGCTACATCCATATGTGGCTTTCTTGGAGAGTGCATGAATTGACTTAGCACTCCTACACTACAAGAAATATTTTTCCTTGTATGTGTAGCATAGATTAGGCTACCTACAAGATTTTGATACTCTTTTATATCTTCAATCTCTTCACCTTCCTAAACACTAAATTTATGATTTATCTTTATAGGTGTTCCTCTAGGCTTTGCATTACCCATCTTGAATTTGAGAAGTAGATCTTGAATATACCTTCTTTGAGTCAAGTACATACCATGATCTATATAGAAAACCTACATACCTAAGAAGAATGTGAGTTCTCCAAGATCACTAATCTTGAACTCCTCCTACATATGCCTTTCGATTCGTTCTATTCCATTCACATCATCACCTGTCATAATTATGTCATCTACATAAACACATAAATATATAACTTCATTATGAACCTTCTTGATGAATAATGAAGAATCTACATTTCTTGATTTGAATCCTTGCTCTTGTAGATAAGTCACCAATCTATAATTCCAAGCTCTAAGGGCTTGTTTTAGACCATACATAGCTTTCTTGAGTTTACATACCTGATAAGGACAATTAGGGTTTTCAAACCCTTTAGGTTGTGACATATATAGCTCTTCATTGACCCACCCATTGAGGAAGGCATTCTTCACAGCAAGTTGAAGTAGCTTCCAATTCCTTACAATTGCAACACTTAACAAGGTCCTAATGGTTGTAATTTTGGCAATTGGTGAATAGGTTTATTCATAATCCATGCCCTGAGTTTGAGCACAACCTTTAGCTACCAATCTACTTTATACCTATAAATGGATCCATCTGAATTCCTTTCCAATTTATACACCCATCTACATCCTATTACCTTCTGGTTGGTCTAGATTGGAACTAAGTCCCATGTGTCCATTTCATTTACATTGTCTATTTCCTCTTTCATGGTTCTCTCCCAATTACATTTTTCTTTGGCTTCTTTATAAGTTGAGGGTTCCTCCGAAACTTTGACTTTGGCCAAATAGATTGTATGTTTAGTTACAAAAGTAGAGTCATAAACATACCTTTTAGGTTTCTTTCTTTCCCTTGTTGATCTTTTAGGAGTGTTTTTGGAGCATTCTCCACATTCTTGCACCTTGGCCTTCCCTCTTGATTTCTAGAGTTTGTAGTCTCTTTCCTTCTCATCTTGTTCATCTTTTGATTCACTTCTAGAGTCTTGCACTTATGAATCATGCTTGCTATCTAATGAATGAATATATGAATCATGATCATAAGGTAGTTTCACCTTTTGTTTATCTTCTTCATACAATGCCCTATGTTCTTCGAATACATCCCTGCTTCTTGCGAATTGCTTTGTGGTTGGATTGTAGAATCTATAGCCCATTTGTATTGAGCCATAGCCAATGAACAAAACCTTGGTGAACCTTTCATCTGATTTCCCTCTGATATGTGAAGGAACTGGAGGTGTAGTTAGGCTTTCACAATTCTATTTATACCATATTGCAGAGCATTGTTTGCTATCTTATTATACTGACTTTTTGTTGAATTCAAGGTTCATTTGTTATGTCATATAGTGCCCCAATTTTTTTCCAAAAATTCAAGTTTTTCTATTGAGTGAATTGTGAGAAATCGCCAAGTTTACGAACCTATATGTCTACACATAGGCAGAAAGTGTTGTAGATAGATAACATATGTTGAAGTGGATAGTTCTCAAAGTTGCAACATTTGTTTGGCTTGATTCAAACCTTTTTGAGTATCTCTTAGTGTCTAGTTTAATTTTGCAGAACTTCATTTTGATTCTTTTTATAATTGCATAGAAAAGTTGAGAACAATGAGCATATATCACTATGTGTGGGCCTAGTGGAGGGAAGCCTTCCTCTTGGAGCATTGATCTCAAGTTTAGATAGTGACTGCCTGCACCATATTGATGAAGCCATTACCACAAGGCAAGCTTGGGAAATGTTGGAGTCAACTTTGGAGCTAAAGCAAAACATTCCAAAATATCTCTAAAGATGAAATTATATGGACTCTCATGGCAAAAGAAGGACACTCTTCCTAGCATCATCAACAATTCAAAAACCATTTGCACTCAAGTAGCATCTATTGGGTGCAATGTTGAAGAAGAAGACAAAGTTGCTATCCTTCTAAAAACATTGCCCTCAAAATATAATCATCTTGTTCTCGTGCCAAAATAGAAGGAGGCATCTCTATCTCTAGAAAATGTGATCCATTCTTTGCAAGAAGAAGATAAGAAGGTTTTGGGGACACCAATCTATGAGTCATTCATGATCATAAAGCCAACCTTTAAATCATGCACTCATTGTGGATTGAAGAATCATGAAGCAAATGATTGTTACAAGCTCCTGAGGTGTTCAAAGTATGGAAGAAATGGACATACCACCCAAAGATGTCAAAATAAGAACTCAAGAAGCAAAGGGAAGGCCTATGTTGTGGAAACTAGAAATGAGAGTGAGACAAATGAAGACGAGAACAACAAGAAGATGTTGTTTTTCATGTTTCCATTGTTCCTTCAAAAGCAAGCTACAACAAAGCACCAACCTCCACTGCTAATCATTATGACTACATTGATGTATCGTAGCATTCCTATTTTAGTTCTAGTTTTATTTCTTTTAGTTTGCAACCACCATAATAAACCAAAATAAATTCTCTCTCTTTAAAGCCCATGTATTGGGCTAAGATCAACATGTGATCCATAAGATGTATCTTTGAACCAAGAATCTTCCTCGTGAACCCTTATGAGACCCTAGATGTATCCTTTAAGAACCTAGTTGCATAAAAAAAGATGATATCCTTTAGAAGAACTTGTTTTATCACATGAACCTTATGATGTATCCATAAAACCATCTCAATCGTTACAACTTGGTTTAAGATGTTTCTTGAGGTAATCCAAGTCTTTCATTCTTTAGATTTTGAACCTTAGGAAAACCCTTTAACTACCTTTTGTTTAAAGTATGTTCTCACATAGACCTAAACAATCTCTTCCCCCATCTATCAAACATCCTTGTACTTCCTCTTTCAATTGCATGTAATAGATAAGTTCTTATTTCTTGAATTCCATGCATTAGAATTTGTCTTCCTCCATCTTGTTTTTTGCTTCTTCTTTTCTCTCTTTGATTGCACACATGAAACATGCATGGCACCTTGAAGCTTTATGTTGTTCTTCTTATGAGCAAGGCAACTGCCTAAAGCTCATCAATATAAAGTGCTTTGTGTAGCTTGTATACATGATCTTCTTTACCTTTAATTTGGAAACCTTTAGTTTGTTCCACATTTAATTCTTATTGAAGGTCGCCATTTCTTCCAAAGTAGGTTTCAAATGGTGTTTGAGTATGAAATGCACTTGTAAAGCCTCTATTGATGATATGTATCGCATTGTGTACAACTTCAACCCAAAATTTCAAACGTAAAGCCTTGTTATGAATCATGTATTGTGCCTTCCCCAGGACATTGCATATCTTCATTTTTGCTACCCCATTTTGTGATGGAGCATCAAGCTGTGTGACTTGATATTTGATGCCTTTTTTCTTTAATAAAATATCAAATTTATAATTTATAAACTCACCACTACCATCTAAATGCATAGTCTTGACTGTCATGGATGCTTCATTCTCAACTTGATAGATCCACTCTCAAAATTTAGAGAAAATATCAACTTTTCACTTGAGAAAATACACCCAAATATATCTTTTGTGGTGCTCTATTGAGAGAAAAAAATAAAGCAACCCACTCAAAGATGTTGTATTCATTAGTCTATAAAGATCCATGTGGACAAGGGATAGAGGAGTCCATGCTCGAGTGGATGTCCCTTTTGATGGGGGAGCCGTGTGTTGTTTTCCTTGAGTGAAATCTTGGCACACATTTCATATGTGACTAATCTTTGGAAATCCCTTAACCAATTGAGATGTTGATATCTTGGTAAGGTAGGATGTATGTTCGTATCCTTGATGGCAAAAATGTGCATAGTGATTCCTTAATTAGGAAGCATGAAAGCTTGTATAATCCTTTGTATTCTATGCCTTAGGCTATAAAGTCTTGAGTGTAGGATCAATAACCTTGATTGAGGTATTTTCAAACAATACTTGCTTGTGATGGTTGGTGATGGCTTTTATAGAGAGGAGATTTATGCAAAGGTTCGGTACAAAGAGTACATTGAGTAAAGCTTTGCATCTTCCTTTATAATTTGTGATATGGACTTTGCCTTTGCCTTCAATCGAGAGACTCTCATTATTTCCTAGTTAAACTTCTACTTTGTGGTTTTCTATCTCTTAAAAGGATTCTTGATCCTTGCACCTGTGGGAAGTAGCTCTGCTAATGGATATCCATTCTTGGAATGAGTTGGAACTGATGAAGGTATCGGCTTCTATTGAGAGTAACATATCTTTCCTAGAATAGTGGGACCTATGTGTGGAAGAATATTAATTGCTTCTAGATGTAGATGCCTTTGAGCTATTCTTCTTCTTGTAACAAATTTCTCAAGGTGTCCTTGATTCCTGCAATAATTACATGTGAACTTCTTGTTGGAAGAATTGTTGAAGCCTCACTGGGAGAATTGCTAGACCAATGACTATAGTGCTTAGGCTTGTTAAATGGTCCCTTGGATTTCATAGCCATTTCTTGAGTTAATGAAGACTTTGCATGTGAGCCATAGGGGAGAAACAATCTTCCTACTTGTTCCCAAGCCAAGACTTGACCTCTATTGTAGAGGGTCATGACAAACATCTCATATGAATTTGGGAGTTTGTTGAGACTTTTGATTGCCATATCTTCACTTGAAACTTGCTTTCCAAATAGTGTGATCTTGTGTTGATAGTCTTAAAAAGTGTTAATGACTTTAGTGACAAGGTCCTAGGGCCTAATTTCTAGGTTATGAAATCGGACTTCTAGGGTGTAAGTTTTTTATCGAGTTTTATCCTCATACAATTCTTAAAGGATCCTCCAAGCTTCTCAAGATTTTTTTCAGGAGGTAATGTGTACTTTTTTTATTTCATTGCATGTTAATAAAAGTTTCCCTAGGGCATGCTTATCCTTCACATTCCAAATGTTCCACATGTCAGGATCACTAGCCTTGTCATGATCGAGCTCCATAGGATCTACAACTTGATACAAGAGGCTGGTATACAAATAAGCTTTGATAGTATCCTTCCACAAGCTATAATTTGTAAGATTTAGATGTTCTTTTTTAAGAATAAATATTGGCATCAATGATGGTAAATACGATGCACTTGAGGAAGTCGCATCGGAAATTATAGACATCTTATATCCCTTGTAGAAATGCTATAGTTGCAAAATATGAGAGTGGACACCAAATATTGGGGGCTTAGGGTAGCCCAATCAGACATTTTGAAACCGTTGTGTGGTTTAGATTAGCCTGCCCAATCCCACACACACAAAGTCTTGCTTATATTGCTTAAAGAGGGCACTTCATGCTAAATAGTGTGCCAAAATGAGGATCAATACCCTTGAGAAATACAAAGAAGATTCTTTAATCATGGATTATAATGGTGGGCACTTAGCACCACAAGAGATTCTTCCATGATTATCCAAATCTTGAGACAAATCACATAAAATAATGAAAATTATAGTCTTATGTGACTCCCCCCTTGAAAGTGAACCTTTGGCTTGGATGGTTAGAAAAAGAAAATTAGGGGATATGCCATTGGATATATGTGGCTATGTAGAAAAAATAACCGAATGTAACTCAATAGAGAGTATGAAAAATGAGCCACATACTTTGGAATGAAGTCTCCAAAATATTTGCCTAATAGTTTGAGCTCTTTGTAGGAACTTGTAAGGGTCTTTGTAGAAGATACTTTTCAAGTAAGTGCTTATGGGAACTTAGGTTTAAAACATGGTCCTTTCACTATAGCTTACCCCAATTGTGCAAAAGAAGTGAATCGTTGACAGATGGATAACCTAGAAAATATAAAGGTTGTTATATTGGATTAAAAAATTGGACCAAAATAAATATGTATAATTTTGGTCTCTTACATGGACCAAAATAAATATCTATGTCCACATAAGAGATGGAGAACCCAAAAAATATGAAGGTTATTATACTAGCTAAACAAACTACACCAAAATAAATATCTATGACATCAATGATGATGCCATAGTAATCGTGCCTTATCTAATAGTGTTGTTTTCTAGTGAGAAGGAGTTTAGAAAACAAAAAAATATATATTTCCCTCTCTTTCAGAGAGACATGGCTCAATTGCAACTCACAAAAAGGTAGATGCTCTCTGTCTCTCTCTCTCTCTGTCACTCTCTCTCTCTCTCTCTCTCTCTCTCTCTCTCTCTCTTTCTCTCTCTCCCCTCCCTCCCTCCCACCCTCCCTCCTCCCTCTCCCCCCCTTTCCTCCCTCCCTCCCTCTCTCTCTCTATTGAGAGGCCGCAGGTACATATGATCTTGAAAATTTTTAATAGGAGACATGACATCATCAAAGGAGAGCTAGGTACACCTCCCATGGTGTTAGAGGCGCTATTTTAGACTATATGTTTCATCCAGAGGATGAGGAAGCTCCTAGGAGATAGAAACACATGTAGAGCATTTACGGCACCTATATAGGCATCAGAGTCAGGGTATGAGAGAGCTTCATCTTCTCATGTTAGAGCATGGTTTGATGGCCATGTACAGAATACTGCCCTTTCAGTATGACCTAGACTCACCCCACATCTGCCTCTCACGTGGTGAGAGGAACAAAATGCTTAGTAAGGATCTCTGGTAGCTTTATATTAGTTAGACATCATTCACATCCAACCTGGGACCTAGATTGTCATGTTATCGAGACCAGTTCTTGGACATACTAGAAGGCACGTTCATCAAGCGACCATGCTAAATGGACACATACATGCCTCGTAGCTCAATGGTAGCGATTGGCATGCAAAGGGTGTCATCACATCTACTAGAGATTAAGATTATCGTAGCAACGGACACTCCCAGAGAGGAGATGGTATGTCGGGTATGTGGAGTAGAGATAGAGGATGAGGAGCACATTGTATGTAGATGCAAGGCATATGATGACATGAGAGGTAGATTGGAGGCACTATTTATAAGATAGCATATCCTTTGAGATATCATGGCCTCCAGAGATCAGTGTCAACTAGGGCGATTCTTAGTAAATATATAGAGCCACAAAGATGTCCTACTCCAACCTACGAGAGAAGTGCAAACAGAGGGACACAGACATAGCTCATTGACTTCTTTGCCCCATGAAATACACCAGCCCCCCATGGATCCTCACATAGAGAGGGGTGACTCTTTAGTAGGCTGAGACCTCTCGAGTTGGGAGATGAACCCACACTATAGGTTGTTGGGCCCAAGGACTTCACACATGCCAGATTGTAGAGATCTAGGCTCAAGCTCGCCAAGTCATTGAGGAGAGACAAGCCCAGATGATGGTCAATCTCATTGCATCCATCCAAGTAGCTCTAACTCCACCTCCACATATGTACAACATCCTACACCCACACATTAGCACATGATGGAGCTAGTCAATCACTTAGATGCATTCTCATATTTGTACTACCCCCTTGCGTATAGGTAAAAAATCTCTCTTTATGGCAAAAATAGGTTGGTTGAGGATTTTTTGAGGAATGCTAAAGAGGTCCTAGATGAGTGAAGCAGTAAATATCTTTGGTCTCTCTCTCTCTCTCTCTCTCTCTCTCTCTCTTTGTCTATCTGTCTGTCTATCTATCTGTCTGTCTGTCTGACTATCTGTCTGTCTGTCTGTCTGTCTGTCTGTCTGTCTGTCTGTCTGTCTGTCTGTCTGTCTGTCTGTCTGTCTGTCTGTCTGTCTGTCTGTCTATCTATCTATCTATCTATCTATCTATCTATCTATCTGTTTATCTATCTGTCTGTCTGTCTGTCTGTCTGCTTGCCTGCCTGCCTACCTGTCCATCTGTCTATCTATCTGTCTGAAAGACAAAGAGAATCACTTTACAGATGTGCAAGCAACTATTCTCATCTTTTGGGAAAATTCTAGAACAGAGTACATTGTGTTATGCAAAGAAGGTAGTGAAGAATGTGTGTTTTTGCACTTGAGCTCGATT
The DNA here is from genome assembly GCA_020310875.1 of Ceratopteris richardii. Lineage (NCBI taxonomy): Eukaryota > Viridiplantae > Streptophyta > Polypodiopsida > Polypodiales > Pteridaceae > Ceratopteris > Ceratopteris richardii. The sequence goes on from CM035440.1 coordinate 28,748,530, forward strand.
AGCTAGAGGAGATAAGTGTGCAACTTGTTAATCAAGATGTTATTTAAATGACATTGATGCCTGTATAATTTGTTTCAATCTTGCATGGTCTCTTATTGAGAATCTCATTTTATATAGCTTTGTTTCTCTATCATCTACTGTGTGGTCTTCAATCAATAATCCTTTGGGATATACTCATAGGATTGCTGAAGACATTGTTTTCTCTTTTTGATTCGAGGAATAGCTTCTACATTAGCTTATCTTCTTCTTTACGATCCTTAGCTACTTGAAATAGTTGAAGGTTTCCATAATTTTTTGGAGGCCTATACCCTTAATTCCATCTTGGAAAAAAATCATATACTAGTCACCCTTATAGTTATGAAATCATCTAACAAGTGGTGGCTATTCATGTTAATTTTTGTCAACAATGTTTGGGAGATTCAACATTTTTGCAAGCTTTTATAGCAAGTCATCCAATGATGAATCTGATTAAACTTTTTGAGCCTCCTCAAGGAGCTCTAAGTTATCTCCTATTTCAATAATTCCTTGATGCACTAGATGGCCACTAGTAAACATAAGCCATTGCATTTCATGGCTATTTAATCTATTGATTAATAGAGATACCATCTTCTCCTCTAAGGGTAACTTGTGAGGTGGGCATCTTGCAATTTATTGTTTAAAACATCATGCTACTAGTCTCACATACTCCAATCCCAAAATGTTTTCTTCCAAGAGATTATCTAAGTTACCAAAGTCCTCAATATTAAGTGGTTGGAACCATGTCAAAGAAGAACTTTTGAGCATGAGCCCAAAGGCCTCATACTAACTAAAGAAATCATCATTCTCCTCTGCATGAAGAAATTTTTAAAACTTATCATCATGGTCATGGGGATCCCCATGACCTTCGTAGGGCTCACCCATGCAATTTGAAACTTGATGAGGTCAGTGCCTCCTACCTAAACCATGTCTTTTGATTATAACTAGTGGCATAGGAGGATCATGCCTATGTCCTTGTTGTTTTGCTGCACCTCCTAGGCAAACCATTGACAAGTTGACCTTGATACTCATATTACCTTTTCATTAAATATTCATACATTGCAACATATGATATCTTAGATGGCCTTACTTCCTCAATCTAATGAAGGATGTACCTTTTCCTTCCATAGGTGGAAAGCTTCGAAATGACTTCTTCACATCCATAGTGGTATGCCTTCAAAACCTTCCCATCGTGTAAATTATTGGTCAAGAACAGGGTTCTTGCCACATGTCTACTCAAGTTCATCATCTCCTAGTGATTCAAGATATTTTCCTTTGAATCTACTTGCATCCTCTCTAGATCCATGGTGTTGAGCATGAGGGGCTTCAAGCCCAAACTCATTGAGTTTCTCTAGCTTTTCATGAAAGAAATATAAAGATACTCTCCTATCCATATAAGCATTTCCCTCTTGTTTCAATTGTAAGACATAGTTATCTTCACATCAGAATTTTTTATCTTCACCATTGCAAAAGCAAAAGGGTCTCTTAGCATAAGAGCTCCATGTCCATTTGTTCAGCTATAGATGAGAGATATATCATATTCTCTTTCTACCTTGGATAGAGATAGTAGTTCATCGTGAAGATCATCAATTTGCATGTTTATTGTAAATGACATCTCTTCAAACTCACTCTTTGATTCATTCAAAGTATCCATCAGAGGTATAGGTCTCAAGTCAAATCTCCTACCACTCCTCTACTATCGATTGGAGGCCTCAAATAGTAGCATGATCCCTAGCAACAATGCCAAAAATTGTAGGACCTGCAAACTAAGAAGCTTACCAACTTCAAGTGCAAGGACAACTAAAATCTCAATCCAAGTAACTTACCCATTCAAGTTCTGTTATGAAAAGCCTCCATGAAGCTATGGAACTCAAAAGATCCCTTGAAGAAGACAATTAGCCTGCATGCACCCACAAATGGAGAGAAACAAGTAGAATAAGCATGAAAAACTACCCCCATTAGGTAGGCATAGGATTAGGATACCTCAAGAACACCATAGAACTCCACAGAAAAATCCTTTATGCTTAAGGATTTGACCCTGTTCACATTATTTTGGCCTAAATAAACTCAAAATTTTTCTTAGATCTCATCACACAACCGATTTGAATTCTCAAAAATCCTTATGGGGTTTGGATATTACTTTAGAGGCTCCAAGGATCCTTGGCCTTTACAAAAATGGAGTGTCATTACAAAAGTATGGTTTATATTAATGAAAAATACATGACAATTCATAGAAAATAGGTTGACTTGTAACTTGTCTAGCATCTTGTGTCTAGGTTTCTCTGGGTTTCTCTAGGTTTTCAAGGGTGGTTATGGTAAGTGGCTACGCTTGATGACATTAAAAATCATGTAATGGATCAAAACAAAGTTCCAAGAATCTAACAAATAATCATTCTTGAGGTTTGGCATGCTTTAGACACAATGTTGATGTTAGAATCTTCACCATGTTCATGACGATTGAAATGGATTTGAGATGGAATTATTTTGCATATGAAAAGAACATGGACTCCAATGGACTCATGCATACTATTCTCTACACAGTATGATAGTTAATACTACAACACTTTTTCCATGTCATGTAAATCATGTGTCGCTCCTACAAAAAGAAAGAGCATATTAGGTTCTCTCATTAACTAGGTAAGATCTACATATCCCATAAAGGATTTGCACACCATATCTTAGGCATGAGGGTTAAAGGAACCTAATTTGTGCACTCGTTGAAGTAGTTTCAATGGAATTTCATGCATCTTGCTTCTTGAGCTCTTTTCTCTCACTTTAAACGTTTATTTTTCAATAAAAGAATAGAGTTAACTTTTCACATTAAATGTTTAAATTTTCACATTAAAAGAATGCATTTTAGCTTTACCTTGTTACTAATTTTGTTTTTGCTTAGCCCTTAACAAGTCTTTTCAACTATAAAGATTGAAAAACCTTGGGATTGATTCTTCAATTCTTCAAGAGGAGTGACATGAAGAAGAGTTTGTGACCTCAATTTCAACCTTTCATCTTCAATCTTGAATACGTTTCATGGGGTATTTTAACACTCATCTTCAACCAATTCTAGTGGAATTCTTTCATTTCAAATTCTACGTTTGATAGAAGTTTTTATTCAGATTCAACCAATATTATAGGTGAATTTTTGCGTCAATTTCAAGACTATTGCTAGGCACATTAGTCTTTGCATATATGCAACATATTCTTTGTTCTATTGTCCTATCTATCATGTATTCTAAGATCTTGAATGAAGAAAATCCTACATTTGGTATCAACATACAAAAAAGAGACAAAACAAAAGATTTTGATGAAGCCATACACGAACCAACTCCTTTTATCAATAAATAGAAGGGACAATCATCTTATCATGGCTACTTTTGGCATGGTTTCTCTAAACAAGTTTAACAATGTTGGGTTTCACACATGGAAAATCAAGCTATAATTCTATTTAGGAAGCAAAACTTAACAAAAGCCATAAGAAAGGGTACTAACTAAACTGACTCAAATGAAAGCTCTTGAAGGACTTTAATTGAACCTACTATTCTATTTGGTAGACTAAGTTGAGTATGATATACTAAGCAAAAGTAAGGGAATTATAATCTATAGACTGAAGTCTACATGAGAGTACATACATCATATTTCTCACATGACATCACTTGTTGAAGTTTGGATCAAGCTTGAAACATTGCTCAAGACAACATCTAAGCAATCCAAACTCTCCTTCTTGATTCAATTTTATCAACTTCATATGAAAGAAGATCAATATGATTCCAAATATCTCAACATATTTAAATATCATGTTACTCAACTAGATTCAATTGGTTTTCTTGACATGCCTATGATTGCATTATGGAAAACTTTGCTTTCATCATATGATCTTTTGGTTTAAATGCTTCAAATATCACCATGAAGGATATTTTTTCTAAAGGTTGATTCATACAAAATGTAAAGAGGAAAATTTGTGAGAAAGGACTTTGCCACCCAAACAAAATTTCAACTAATGTGTTGAAGTTATAACAACCTTCATTAAATGCAAAGTCAAAGGATTCTACAAAACTTGAAGACTATGATTCTTTAGGTCTTCAATTGTTTGAATGCATCAAATCATTACTTAATTTGTTACTTATTGGACGACTTAAGAGTCGAGGCACGTTACTTATTGATCGACTCATGAGTCAAGGCATGTTAGAATTGTTCAGAATTTGTAAATCAAGACACTATGTCTCTATCCTTGTATAGCATTCATGTGAGAAGAGAAAGGATACGTACTTCATTGACTCACTAACTTCAATTGCTCCTCACCTTATTCATTTCAACTCAATCTTCACAAAAAAAAAAAATAAAGATTTCAAAAATTGCACAAAAACGAGGATTCAAAAACTATTACCAAGTTATCAAGCCTCTTATGCAAGTGTTCGAAGAGCAAAAATGCTTGCATTCAATGCAAATGACTGTCAAATTGTGTTCGAAGATCTCATAGCAACAAACCATCCTAGCTGAGGCATTGAGATTCTATGCAAGCCTTATGGAATGCTATTAGAGAAGAAATGATGCAAAAATATGGAGCTTCAAATGTAAGGTCAACTTGGGAAGTTCCTCCACGTATTTTTTAGTGAGAGATCCCTCAACTTGTTAGGCAAAAGATTTAAGAGATGTAAGAGTGCAGCCCCATTCAAACATCTAATGATCTTTGTAATCAAAGGACATAATATTAAAAAAAAAAGAAATGGATCCCTCAAAAGGGAGGACAAGCTTATTAATCCTCTTTATTCCTCCCAACTCTCTTGCACAACAATTCTCTTTTATTATGATCAAGTCTTTTGAGGGGACTGTGGGGGGGGGGGGGGGGGGATGATGAAGACTATGCTTCTTGAAGTCTCAATTGATTGAATGATTCAAATCAGAATTACATTTGCAAATATTGGTCCAATCATGAGCCTAGGCATATTAGACTTACAACTGTAAGATCTTATGTCTTTATCCTTATGTATTGAGGAAAGGATCTATATTTTATCAATCAATCACACTCTTCAATTCAATCATCTCAACTTCATCTTCACAAAACCCGTCTAGTTCATGTGAAGGGGATTGTTGGAAAGTTTCATGTGTTTGCCTTCACGAGAAGGCATCTATACAGCCTTATCAGAAAGTATTTTAACTTGTTAGAATTTAAAGCTTTAAGCTTTTAGATGCTAATATTTAGAATAAAATTGATATATATTTTTCATCTAAAAACAAGCGTTTTTTGTCTAAGCTTTGTGACAATTTCAACAATCGTTTGAACAACCCATTAATAACCCTCAACATATAATCTCAACTTCAAGAATTGTACCGAGAATTCTTGGCTTCTACCTCAGCCTCGGTTTCGGCCACTTTTATGAGTGTGTTCCATTCCTTGAACCAAGCACATGTACGCACAATTTAGATGCTCTGAACAGACTTTATCAACCTTCTCACGCAAAAAAAAGAGACGGGGAACTTTAGGACCACCTGGAAAGCTTGGCTTCAAACCTCCTAAAGATCACGAAGAGATATCCAAGAGAACTTGGCTTGACACCTAAAGGTCACGAAGAAATATCCAAGATCATGCTTGTATTCCATTACAGATGACGACAAGCCATCATATTACACCATCTCTCTCTCTCTCTCTCTCTCTCTCTCTCTCTCTCTCTCTCTCTCAAGCATAATTATGCGTATATAACTAGCCCGTTCAGGTATCTGAATATTAGCCAATTTTTCTGGCGCATTAACTCTCGTGTGTGTGTGTGTGTGTGTGTGTGTGTGTGTGTGTGTGTGTGTGTGTGTGTGGAGAGAGAGAGAGAGAGAGAGAGAGAGAGAGAGAGAGAGAGAGAGAGAGAGAGAGAGACGTGTCGATGTAGAAACCTTCAAAAAGAACTTACGGTGAGTGAATGACATTATTCAAGAACATAAGCAACCATGCAAGAGCAAAGAATCGCATTTTTTTGTGACGCTATTTGCAGCCATCAAACTCACAGTCACTGCTTGAATATCATGAATTGTTAAATAGGCAGTTAGCGTAGCAGATACTTGCAAGTGGCATCCAGACCATTATAAGAAATAACAAAAATAACAAGAACAACAAAAATAACAATAAGTGGAATCAATGTACATGGACTTCCACATACCACAAACAGCAAAATCACTTCACTCTGAATGATCCAATGAGCCAAAGAAAAAAAACATCTTCATGGACTGCATCACAAAAATGAAAAGATCAAAACTCAATTCCAAGAGGCTGTAATCAATAACAGCCCTATAAAATTTAGCACCTGCAAATTGTCAAATTGTCCTTTGGAAGGACAACATTTCTCCCAAATCAGTCTGGCAGTTATGCTGCACATTCACAAGGCATCTACATGATTTTGATCCAAAATCAGGATGTCCAAGAAACACTCTTCTCACAATCATCCAGTCATGACTATAAAAACAATATGTTTTAGCATATACATGATTTATCACTAGCATTGTCCATAACAATAAGTGGAGTCAATGTACACGGACTTCCACATACCACAAACAGCAAAATCACTTACAGTCTGAATGATCCAATGAGCCAAAAAAAAAAAAAAAAAAAAAAAAAAAAAAAAAAAACATCTTCATGGACTGCATCACAAAAATGAATAGACCAAAACTCAACTCCAAGAGGCTGTAATCAATAACAGCCCTATAAAATTTGGCACCTACAAATTGTCAAATTGTCCCTTGGAAGAACAACATTTCTCCCAAAACTTTCTGGCAGTTATGCTGCACATTCACAAGGCATCTACATGATTATAATCCAAAATCAGGAGGCTCAAGCAACACTCTTCTCACAATCATCCAGTCATGACTATAAAAACAATATGTTGTAGCATATCACTAGCATTGTCCATAAAGAGATCACAGACTGCAATCAGCCATTAATCGCATTCAAGTTTCAAGTAGAAAGGAAAACAATCATAGATGGAATCTTATTCGAAAACGATTAAAGCAATCAATACAAACAATAAAACAATGCATGGTTGAAAATTTTAGTTCAGTAGCCAATCATAATAATTAGCTCCTTTTTCTAACTAATGGCACGATCTGCCCCTTCTCTAGTGTTCATAAGCTTTGTTGTCGTGTTTCCTGTTCAATGCTTCAATCGTTGTATCTGACACCTCATTAAAAACACTGAACTCAGATCTCAATTATGACCACTTTTCCACTCGGAGGCTTGGGTATCTTTCTATCCCAAAGAATGCCTATTCCATGACCAAATCCATATCCTATACCAATGCCACAGCCAAAGCCAATACCAAAGGCAAACCGTAGAGTATTCCATGGAGCAGCTCCATATCCAGCTCCCCCAATCAAACCAAACCCAATCCCTGCACCACAGCCAATGCCTGTTGTGATTCACAAATTGATTAGCTCAATCAGTACAGAGCCTTCACCTAGTACGACATAAAAATGGTTGCCCTGCTGAATGAATCCAGGCAGAGCCCAAACTCATCCCAAGAATTGATGTGAAATATACAGAATTCTACTGGTCAGCATCAAGAAAATGTGCCTTGCAAGTTCATATGCAGGTAAGTGACTAGCTACTAAAGCATCCAAACTGATGTTATTAGGTGCCCGGCTCCAAATAGCAAGTCTATAACTGAAAATGTGGTTTGTAAATTCACATGCAAGTAACTAGGTACTAAAGAATCCAAACTGATGCTATCTGATGCCACCTAGCAGGTCTATAACTAAGTACCAGTAATGTATTACATTTTTCTATCAAGAACCTTACTCAAAAGTAAACAGTATAGACTGCACCAGCAAAAGTAATCCAATTGATAGACTGGCATCTGAGATGTATTTGACCATCACCATCCCCTTAAAAGCTAATATGGGAATCACATCTCATCTACGAAGTGCAGAAGTTTTTACAAAGCCTAATGGAGTTAATTCAAAGGGAAATACACACAAAGCGAATTTCCTGCTTCTTAGAAAACTTTTATGTTTACATACTACTAGTAATTATGTCTAGTTTGGGAGTGAGATCCATGTGCAAGGCATTTTTCAAAATCCATTTCCTCAAAAACTACAAGTATAAATGATCAAGAACCTTCCATTGATTGCTGCCATCACTTCCATCCAGTAGGGTGATAGCACTTATGATGATGGAATTTTATTGCTACAGCATCAATCGAGCATTTTGAAGACCTTTCCAGATCGGCTCTTGCAATCAAAATTGATCTTCTGTGCAAGAACATGTGTTTTACTTTGTTCCTAGCAACTTAGCTAATCGTCTAGCTAATTCACCTGAAAAGAATGTCTTTATGGAAGTCCGAAGTATAAAAAAAAGAAACGAAAAAACTATGTTGGGCTTGCACCGAAATTTCCAAAAAAGAACTCAGCTTTTTGGCTTTTGCACGAGCTGTTTGTCATAGGCAGTCAATACCTACAAAAGGACAGGAGCTGGGACATCAAAAGTATCACTACTTGGAGGAGCTTACTCATGAGCTTGATGGAGGGTGATTCTCCTTCAATTAGAGGAGTGGAGTTGTGCTTTTTTCATCTTCAACAAGGAAGCAGCCTTAGAGCTTATATTTTATTGGAGAAGGTTATTTCAAACTATGGAAATTGTGCAGTTAAGGACAGCTTGCTTCATGTGCATATTCTTCATGCTACCTTGTAACTTCATGTACATCATGCTTGTAAGGTATGGAATAAATGTGGAGCTTGGCTCCTTTATCTCTTGCATGCCTTGTCTATTTTCCATCTTGTCTTTGTTTTCTCTCTGTCTCTATATTGATTGTTGGCCTAAAAACCAACAATTGGTATCGGATTATGATAAATATTGTACACAGACAATAGAGCTGCATGTAGAAGAGTGAAATCTTCATGGAAAATGCAGATCCAGCTCAGTTCTATATTCAGGAGAAGACACCAGATGATTGGTGTAGGCTTCTAGCTTCATGCACAAGCTGATTATAGAAAAGCAGGGAAATCAATTTCAGGAAGTGTAACATTAACCCTAGAAGATTGCCAAAGCAATCATCAACACCAGATCTAGCATACATTATAGCATCAGATTATTTTATGTGCTAGAAATGCTGGAATTAGAAATTTTGCAGACAATTTCTGCATAGAATGCACACATGTTTGCAAGAAATGAGAGCATTGTTTCATGTGCGAGAGAAATGAAGTTCAATCTACTACTTAAACTTCTAGTGCTTTTTGGGGTTTGTCACTCATCCATGTATGTGGGAGTTTGCATGTTCAACTTTGTGGTCCTAAAAGAAGACTTATGTGAGCAAGGAGGTGTAAAATTTCCACCGGACATTTTACACCTTGTATATATGTGTGTGTGCTTGATAGGTGTAGATGAGAGCATATGGCTTTAACTTGATAG
>CM035440.1:28762923-28770423 GCA_020310875.1 Ceratopteris richardii
TCAGATGTGTGCACTGTGTATGAAAGATCACATACTTACAGAATTAGCAAAGAATGCTAGCATGTTGCTGCCAGAAATCCTCATACTCATGTAAACACACCTCTAACACCTCATCCGAATGCATGTAGCATGCATGTACTGATTCTCCTTTAGATATGCCGAATAGGACTCCTCCTGAAATGGATGCCACTGCCTCCATAAACTCCAAGTAGTACATGTGTGCATAAAGAGAATATGTACCTTAATTCTTAACATAAGATGCAAATCTTATGTTAACCTCCATCCAATGTCTTTGAAGTACGCTGAAATCTTCATGTAGAAGACAATCTTCAAATACATTATGTAGATGGCTGATCCACACCACCAAGCTACTCATAGGTAAGTCCTCTCCATAAGCAAGAGTGTGAGCACACTCTTCTCCAAGAAGTACTCCATAGCTGCTCCTCAACATGCTCCTAGTGTGCACCATGGCTGCCCCATGTGTGCTAGAGCACCACCTCTACTGAGGGACCAAAGTTGTTGCAATTGGTGTAGGATAACTCTCAAAGTGACCCCAAGGCACTTTTTTATAGGCCTCAAGCCCTCAAGCGACTGGAATAAAGCTTACCATCGTAAAAGCACTTTTTTCCGTAAAAAACTCATATTTGTAGCTTTTAAATTTTGGATCTCTATTTTTTAAAGCTTTATTTTAAAATCGCTTTTAGCTATTATTAAAATAGCTTCTTTACCTGCTTTTTCACACTTCTGACTATCTAATGAATGATCTGACAACATTTTTATGATCCTTATGCTGAAAGCTATCATATGAGGTCAAAACCCTAAGTCAAAAGAAAATTAGGGCTAGGGTTTTCTCCCAAATCTGATCTCTGATGACTGCATGTCATATAGAATTAGAAAGATCTCTTCAAGCTCTACAAGATAGGCTCATAAAAATTTTACCCATTTTTGTGCCAAAAATGACTAAGTACCAAGATTAGGGTTTCTTCCCTAAATGGATTTTGGACTGATGTGACATTGTTTTCCAACAACCTTTTGCCTCTTGAATCTTGTCTGTCTTGCTCCATATTGCATACAACCTTGCTCCCTTGCTCCACACACCCTCTTGTTCCCTTGCTACTATTGCACACACCCTTGCCCCTGTTCCCTTGCTCCACTCACCCTTGCTCTTTGCTCCTTGCGTCATCCTCCATTATGCCTTGTGGTATCTCCCATTTTTGAGCCCTTCACACATCACGCCATGAATTGTTAAATCCTACCATTTCTGACTCGAGAACACGGAGGTGGGTATGCAAGTATTGTGCAAAAAGATTTTGCACAACTACACATCTCATTCAACATGTGGCCCCAATGGGAGGATCTCGCATCCTAGCTTGTGCAACACAATCTAAACCAACAGGTTTTGGCTTCTCATAGGTATGAGTCCGTAGCCGCTTCTATTGATATATTACAAGACCTTGAAGTTGGACTTAGTGTTCCACCTAGTGCTAGTTCATTTAGAAGTCGTACATGTACCCAATGAGAAGACAGCGAAAGCTCTGCCCATCTTGAGTCATATGAGCTTCAAAGCCAGAGACCTAGACAAGGGTGCCTCCATTCTTTTTATCTACGTACAGGTTTATTTCTTTGATCAAAAACCAAGAGTCCAATCCATCGACAAGCTAACTGACTCGCAAGTCAAATGGACTCAGGTCGGTGCCTCAACTCATTAGATACTCAGGATAAGGAGTCCCCTAAAACTTCCTCTCCTTTGGGTCCCAAACCACGTTGGGCTCTAATGGAACATGTCAAGCTGAAATCTCCCTCAGAGATATCACACAAAAAATCATAAATGTCATGTCTGAAAGCAAGGTAACTTCCATGGAACTAAGATGTTTGCCCAAGCTACCAAACAAGCAACTTACGTAGGATCAAGATACCTATCCAAGTCACCAATCTGTCAACTATCATAGAACCGGGATAGCAGTGATTCCTGACTAGTAGGACACATAAATTACCTTCTTTGTGATCAAATATGGATCACAACAAGAAGATAACACCATGGACATATCAATTCACATTGTCTCATGATCTCGAGTTACCCTAAGGAACATCCTCGTGCCCCACCAAGACCATGAGGTGTGCACATATGGTGAGAATAGTATGGAGAACAGTGCAGTGTTAGAAAGACAACATAGTATGAGGCAGCAAGCTATCTTCGTCATGCTCTCCTCCCCCTGTAACAATTCCTATCTCTGTGCCTCACGGTCTCGTCATCAAATATCAACATTGACATACTATATAATAGTTGATGTTGGATATCTTCATGAGCATACAACAAGGAGGAGTCACACATCCCATCCGATGATATACTAGAGGTATATGTTGGGTGAAACAATACCCTCTATAGGTATGACAATGGAGCATATTCTCGTGGACAACATCTCTTGGGTAGAAAAAACTCAAGGGGCTACCATCATAGCTAAGGGGCTAAGGGACTAACTCCTTGACCACAAAGATGGCAATCAAAGAGCAATATTGTCCAATAGAAAGATGCACATAGTTGAGATCTCTCGAACCAAAGAGAGCACGCCACATAAATCCAAGGATAATGGTCACCCTAAAGTAACACCCTCTGTAAGGTATCTCATAGGTCCACCTCAGCATATCTTCCATGGGAGGTCAAATCGACATAGGTATATCCGTCAACTAGTTTTTGGACATGCAATAGCTAGAATCATCAAGACTCTAGTGTCCAATGCACATATCTGTACCAAAGGCATTGTCACATAATCCTAGCAAGAGGTGGACGAGCCACGCCTTAAGAGAGAGGATTAAGAAGTTATCCTCAACCATGGCTTTTGGGGCAAGTGGTTAGCCCATCATACTCCTAGCTCACAGGTTGTGAGTTCAATTCCCAACATTGATATCAAAGCTTAGTTGAGAAACTTGAGCAACACCGAGGTAAGAAGCCCCAAAGGGTGGGCACTTAAGGGAGCTCTTGACCATGGATGAGTTTGAAACTGGCTAAGAATGAAGGCACATGGGCGCTTTGGCAGTAAAGGGTGGGTGGATAGGTCCAAAATAGGTCCTAGTGTAGGCACCTCACCTTGGGAAATGACCTACCAAGTTACATAGAGGACCCATAAGTGAGCATTGAAGACTATGCTCAATCTAAGGGGGAAAGAATGTCACATAATCCTAGAAAGAGATGGATGAACTACACCTTAAGAGAGGGGAAAAGTAATCCTCAACCATGGCTTTTGGGGCAAATGGTTAGCCCATCATACTCCTAGCTCGGAGGTTGTGAGTTCACTTCCCAACAAGCATCTATCCAACAAAAAGCTCATGGCTCATACTGCTCCAGTGTCCAAAAACACTAATGAACTCCTATGTCCACCACATGTGAGCTAGAATCGTGTTTGCTTTCTGGGCATCCTTCATCAAGAGAACCATACTACCAATAGCCAAACACAATCCGATGGTCATGCCAAAAACGTGACTCACACTAAAGGTGTGCATCATCATGTGAATGATCGAATCATCCCATGGCACCTCTCTGCTCTCGCTAGTCCTCCATCCCTCGGGATGTCCTAACATGGAGAACAATGACCACATGTTTGTCTCCTATAACTGTATTGACACCTATTAGTGGTTACCTACTAGCCCCTTCGGTAGAGTGCATCCACGTTGTCGTAGAGATTTACATCTCAACATATCTAAAATTTGAGCCATCAATCTCCAGAGTCCAAACTTCTAAGAAAGACTTCCAACTCAAAAGAGAAAGATTATTGTTAGTCAAAATTTGGTCAAAAATGAGCAAAAATATTATTGCGCCATTCGAAAGTGCTCGTTAAGAGCTTTCCAACAATATATAATACTGTACCAATTGCTTCTAAAATGAGTAACAAATGTCCAATGGAGTACACTATATGAGATAGATTTTGTACATAAACTCACATGGGGACCTTGGTTGACCTAAGCCAATTTCATGGGTGAGACCATGGTTCGATTCCTCTAGCCAGTAGTGTTCTCTGGAGACAATCTTGCAAAAAGCAATATTTTGACGGGCACAGTTCTAAGAACGGCACAACGCAAAAACATATGCTTTTGGAGTTGATTTTTCGGTAGATTTTCAAATCCCAATCGCTAAATTTTTGCGACGGGTTTTTAAGATCGTAGCTTTATGCTTTTGGAAGAGTTTCTTTTTGATGAACATAGGAAACTATATAAAGTGGTCCTTGGCTCATATGCAATCATTTTCTCAAGATCTTCTCAAGGAGCTCTAGCATTGGAGATTTGGAGAACTTGGAGTTGCTAGTTCTACATCTTGGTGGTGATTCTTCTCTCATGCTTGGAGGAGGCTCTACATACATGCTTGGAGGAGGATTACATACATGCTTGGAGGAGGATTTTGAAGATTATTATATTGACAACTTTATGATCAATTATGAACCGGTAACTTGTATCTTTTTCATTATTTTCAATTGGAATTGTATGAACACTTCTTATGAATTAATTTCTTTCTCCGAAAAGATGGTATGTCTTGTAAGTCATCTGATCAATCTTCTTCTTGAGTTTTTATTATCTCTTTGAGTCTCCATGCCACCACCTGAGCTTGCATGAAGCACCCTATGTGCACCGTTGGACTTAACGGTTGAACTTATCTGCCAACCATTTGTCATCTTCTCGACAACGTCATGCCCAAAACAAAGACCAAAGCATGGTCTCATAATTGAGAAGAATGCAAAAAGAATGAAGTAAAATCCATGAATAGTCTTTCAATCCAACAAAAATAATGTGCAAATGATGCAAAGAATCGAATCAAATCAAGTGGATGCATCTCCCCCAAGCGACTTTTTGAGAAAATGAATTCCTCAAGCTCATGACAAATACCACTACCTGACTCCGAAAAACCATAGTCCTCATCACAAGGTAATTGGCTGAACCCAAGGAATAAGTCCTCTATCACATGGTAGGTCATGAAGGAAGATCCTCCCTCACATGTGCAATCTTCGTCGTAAACATGTGGTCGTGGAAGCGACAAGTATATATTCCAAGGGGGACCAAGTTGACCAAGGTCCTCTGTCAGCTACTAACGATTAAGTGGAAATCCCTTCCATGAAGGCTCAAGACCTTGGCAAGCATTGCCTTTGCCATAGGTCTCCTCGACTATCTAGTTACAATACGTCCTTGGTAGGCAAAATCCTCCCCGACGATTTCCTTGGATTGTTGGGGTTGTGCCCTAATCAATCCCTCTCATTTATGGAGTTGCACCTTGTGGTCTACATAGCACTTGAAAGAAGTATTCCTTCATACACGCCCACTCTGTCTCAGCTATTATAGAATCCAATAGATCCTTGAGGATTCGGGTCGATGCCCAAGATCCTCAATCCCGTGAATATGCATCCAAGGTCTCACCCTTCCACTTCCCAACAAAAGAGGAAACTTAGTGTACTCATCTCCCTATCTCAAGCATACCATGGGTATGCTCAAATCCAAGCAAAGAACTCCACTTGACCATGAATAACCACCGTGGTTCATTGAAAGTAGTCATCAGTCCAAGCATCCCACCTCCTAATCTATGCATCCACATAAAAATCCCGGTGTGATGGAAGTGCTCGGGGAGACGACCCCTTTTGGGATGTAGCCTGTGCATGTCGATAGGGTATGGAAGTCATCATACCTTCCATTGGCTGAATAGGATTGGCTAACGCTGATGGCTGAGAATTAATGGGTTGTGGGAAATCTCCATGACGAAGGAGAAGGTGGAGCGGCTAAAAGTGCAAGTATGGAGGTTGTGTCCCAAATCGAAGTTTCCTTGCTCCTCAAATAATTGTTTTGCAGCCCAAGTAATTGGCTTGCTTCCCAATTAATTGCCTTGCAGGCTTGCAGCCCAAGCAATTGTCTTGCTGCTCAAGTAATTGCCTTACAACCCAACCGATTGTCTTGCTACCTGAGGAATATACCTACACAAGCTGATGATTCAAGCTACCATGAAATCATCCATCTTTAGGTTGTTGCATTCTGACAAAAGTATCAAGATGTCCAATGCCGAGCCGATGGGGCTAAAGTAAACCAATTCGAACAAACTTGAGGGTGCATGAGATTTCTCTCTTTTTTTGGAGAAGAACCTAGTCTCTAGCCCGAGTAGCAAGCCGGGGGGTCTCTTGCAGTTTTTGCAAAGCCAATAAGTTGTGATTTCAGTAATCTTCCCCCTTTATGGATGCCCAATCTAGTTAGGACCATGCCACAACCATGTGTCATCCATACCAGCCCTATTTCTGAAGAAATAGGCCTCCCACCATGTCTCCTCTCAAAATAAGGGACGATGGAGCTGCTACAGCCACTACCCTTGTTCATGAAAGGGCTACATGGCTGAGGATCAGCCATCAGGTGCCATCAAGTGCTGAAATGTCATGGACACATGTTCCTTCATTCCCATACCTATTCGGGGTGGCTTCTACCACATGGGCCCCCTTCACCAATAGTCTGTGCTCATATTCAGTAATTATCAGCATGGGGTGTCTCCACTTTCTACTGCAATAGAAAGAAGAAAACTCCAACCATGGTGTGTATGTGTGGACACAAAGGGTTCAAGTCATCCAATCCCCTATCTCCATGGAAATCACAAATAAGGTGGGAAGCTTACCTGCACTTTCCAACCACAGTTTGCATGTGCTCCTCTTGCTCTTCATCCCGTTGGAAGCATCCGATACCACACCATGCAAGAGGGTAAGAAGCATATCAAGTTGAGCCATCTTTGCTCCATGAGCTCTAATGGTTTTGTGCATGTTGTCTTGTCTTCTCCATTCGAGCAGAGAGCTTCTCTCATACCAATGTTAGATCTTCTAAGATCCTCCTTGCAAGACAAGTCAAAACACAAGCCAAATTTACAAACAAAAGAAGGGAAAACATCCTACTCAGCTCCATTCGTGGAGCCAATACTAGCTCACCCCCAAGTTTGGGAGCCTATAGCCAAGCGGGCAACCACCGATGGACTAGTATCCCATACCACCCGCCCCTCCCCAATAGAGGTGACGAGGCTCTGCCAAAGGGTTGAGCGTCCAAGTGCCTCCTACGAGGAATGTCTCACAAATGAGGACATGGGTTCTATTTATAGGATCAAATGATGTGGTTGACTTCGCACCGGGAAGCCCGTTCATATTTTGTCGAAGACTTTATCTCCAGACACCCATCCAGATGTCCTTAAGTTTTGGGGACATAACACCGAGTCATCTATAATAAAGCTAAAAAAAAGTCTCACAAAAAATTCCTTCCACTAAAGACAAATTTTTTATGTTGCTTCATGTAAAAAGCTTGGGCAAAAAACTATAAAAAGACACATCTAGTGTGTGGGCTGCTATGGAGATCTTGATTTGTTGTTTTATGTTCTTGTTGTTGTACCAAGGAGTTTGCAGCTATCTACATCAAGGGAGGGAGTTATTACAAGAATATGCTGCTAGTATACACTCACATACATAGATCTTCCATATTCAACCTATATTCCATCACTTATTTTGC